>JADLZL010002520.1:0-77559 GCA_015844335.1 Chrysopogon serrulatus
TCTACACGGCACCACAGCACGACAACGACACATAAGGACATCCATAACACTATAATGCAATTTTCTAGTATTTACTATACAACCAATTCTTAAATAGATTGTGAAAATCATTGAAACTTTCATAAAAATGGTTCATACAAATATTTTTTTAACGGTCATGTCTTAGCACATACTCCTTCATATAGGAAAATGATGTCGTTTTGGACAAAGTTTTGGTCAAATATTGGGAACATAAATCATGAATAACTTTTAAGTTGTTGAGTTTAAAAATATAAAAACCATATGAATAGATTTGTCTTGAAAAATACTTTCATAAAAGTATAAATATATCACTTTTTTAAGAGTATTTTTACAAAAAATATGAAGTCAAAGTTATACTTTGAAGACCAAATCATTATCCAAAATGATATCGTTTTCCTACATGGAGGGAGTATTTCATTAAAAGAGATTGTTATACAAATATATATTTTTGTATGCCAAGAGTGGATAAAAAAAAAATTAGCATAGGTATCGCGAAGCCATGAGCCATGCTTGGACCGAAGCAAAGACTTAGTGTGCCGTAATGGCAGGGCAGACGTTGCCTCACATGCCTAGAGTTTATTATAAAAACGATAATAAAGAAAACTTACAGCAGATGATCAGATTTATATTCCTCAACATGGGTTTTTCAATCGTACATTTTCAAATGGCATTCTCCAATTGTACTTCGATTCATGCATCGTGCGGATTACATTAATATATTATTGTATCTCGCGGCATTATTTGGTGGGTACTGAAGTCTGCAGATTAATAATCACTAGTTTAGCCTCTCTATTTCTCCTGCAACACCAACCGGTCACGTTCTCCCCAATAATTCGTTCGGCCGGATTTCCTTTTCTTTTCTTCCTCGCACGTACGTCCTCGCTCCGACCCAAGTCCCAACAGAGTCCCTATAAATACCCCACTCGTGGCCACCTGCAAATCACCAAACAAACCCTCGAGCTAAACTCATCTCTCCCTCACAGCCGCCTTCCGAGTTCCGAGCCTCCACGCACTGCTTATCAAGCACACTAGCTAGCTAGCAATGGCGAAGTCTTGCACCTTACTGTTCGGCGCACTGGTCGTGCTCTTGCTTCTAGTGAGCCCCATTGCTTGCTCCCGCAAGCTCGCCAAGCCAAACAAGCACAGGCCGAGACACAGGCCGGCTGTCAGGGCCCGCAGCAACTACACTGCTACCCCCTCGGTGTCCGACGCCTACGGCTCCGGCGGCTGGTTGTCCGCCGGCGCGACGTACTACGGCGCACCTGACGGCGACGGCAGTGACGGTTACTAGCTATTACCGTTGCTTATTTTATCGTCTGTCGGCTATCGTGTACACTGTGCATTTGCACATGGCGTTGACATGCAATCGGCAAATTTTATTGCATGGCAGGCGGCGCCTGCGGCTACCAGACCGCCGTCGGGCAGAGTCCCTTCTCGTCGATGATCGCCGCCGGTAGCCCGTCGCTGTTCAAGGGAGGCAAGGGCTGTGGCGCTTGCTACGAGGTCAGACTTCGTGTGGTGTCAGTTGTTGTCACACAGCAGCAGGGCCCAGCTAGCTCCTGTGCTTTGCTGTAGCATTGTACTACTAGCTGCATTCATGGTGCAAAGTGGTCGGCGCTGGTGCTAATTAATGTGAATGCGTTCATGTGGCGCGCGGCGCAACGCAGGTTAAATGCGACAGCAACGCGGCGTGCTCCGGCCAGCCGGCGACCGTGGTGATCACCGACGAGTGCCCCGGCGGCGTCTGCCTTGCCGAGGCGGCTCACTTCGACATGAGCGGCACCTCCATGGGCGCCATGGCCAAGCCCGGCATGGCCGACAGGCTTCGCGCCGCCGGCATCCTAAAGGTCCAGTACAAGAGGTACGTGACGGCGGCCGAGCAGCGAGAAGTGCAGAATTTCGCGTGTAGAATCAGAGTAATAATGCTGTACTAAACTACTAATCTTGGTCGATTATAATCTCCTTCGTCTGCCGCAGGGTGCCGTGCAAGTACAGCGGCGTGAACATCGCCTTCCGGGTGGACCAGGGCTCCAACCCGTTCTACTTCGAGGTGCTGGTGGAGTTCGAGGACGGCGACGGCGACCTCAGCGCCGTGGACCTCATGGAGGCCGGGTGCGGCACCTGGACGCCGATGGTGCAGAACTGGGGCGCGCTCTGGCGCTACAACTCCAACACCGGCAAGGCGCTCAAGGCGCCCTTCTCGCTGCGGCTCACCTCCGACTCCGGCAAGGTGCTCGTCGCCAACAACGTCATCCCCGCCGGCTGGAACCCCGGAGCCACGTACCGCTCCTTGGTCAACTACTAAATTACAGCTGGAGCGTTATATTAAGGTGTGCTTCGGCAGGCGCTGCATCCGGGCTTTTGCGAGAGGAGGTGTCAGAAAAGGAGGAGGAGGTTGAAGGATCCAGTTCTTCCCTCCCTCCACGGCCTCTGCAGTCCCCTAGTGATGTCTGAGTGTATCGATTTCTCTCTCATTTTGTTTCCTTTTTGTCGTCCCTTTATTGCAAGAGCTGCCACCCAATCAGCAATGCTGCTGCAGATGTATAAGTTGTGTGTGTGTTTTTTGTACCACTACCACGCAATCCTTTCCAGTAATTGAATCACAGTTATCTTTGTCGTCAGTCATGACACTCATGAGTGCACACTATACTGACTTCTGAAAACAGCAAGGTCAAATTAAGCGTACTGTTTATAAACCTTAATTTTCTGAATGTGCAAACTGATAGTTTGAACGGCGGTACTACTGTAAACTGTAGCTCTTGATCTCCAACTGGCAACTGCAGAGTGCAGTTGCAGAGTACTCCCTCCGTCCCAAAAAGATTGTCACCGCGCTTTCCGAGAAACAAATGACGACAGTTTTACTAAATAATAAATATCATTGATTAGTGTCATAATTAGTATCATCGGAAAGATCTTTGGATCTAGTTTTTTAACAAAATTATTTGGAGATATAAATATTGCATGTATTTTTAACAAATCAAGTCAAATTTATGGCACGCACTCTACGACGACACTCTTTTATGGACAGAGGGAGTACCTGTTGATGCTCACCCGTAAATGCAGAGCATTCCGGGTCCTGAGCCTTGCTGATTGTGACACGTGCAAATTTTGAAGAAAAAAAAAAGAACAGGTGAAGGACCGAAAACGGCGACCAGAGGGGGGGTGAATGGGAGCCTCAAATTTCTTTCGAAACTTTCGACCGCTGTCCCAAAATCGAACCCCAAAAGCAAAACCACAAGCGAGCGGTAAGATCACGACCTAACGGGTAGGTGGATACCCTTGGAGATGTCCAAGAGGTACAGCGGATCAACCGAGAAAGATCGAAGACAAGCACTCGACGAAACTTCGAAAGGGACGCACTCGAATCCTATCGAGAAGGAAGGAGTGGTCAATCCAAAATACTCGAGTCAACTTGTGACAAGAGTACTTGGATACGAAGTACGTGATGCTAGAAACCCAACGCAACAAGCGGAAGTCGAATCGGAGCTCGAACGGTCAAGAAGCGAACAAATCAGCTTTCAGGTCTTCATACCGGACCTCATACCGGACGCGTCCGGTATGAACCGGACCTCAGTTTCAGCACAGACCAATCTTGGGAGAAAAATGAAAAATCCAACCAAACGGTGTCCAAAAATTATGAAATTTTAACCAGAGGTAGTAGACACCCTAAGGAAGCTTTCCACAGAATATGAGATCAAAAGTCCAAGGTTGGAATACCGGACACGTCCGGAATTTACACCGGACACGTCTGGTATTTCCTGCACAGAGCGACTTTGGGAGAAAAATAAAAAACCCAATCAAACGATGTCCAAAAATCGTGAAATTTTAACACTAGAAACTAGACACACAGAAGAAGGTCTCCACAAAATTTCAGCTTAAAATTACAAAGTTAAGTCTACCGGACGTGTCCGGTATGCACACCGGACGTGTCCGGTATTTGCGGACAGAACCCTGAAAATTTCGATTCCAAAGCCAAAACTCAATCAATTCAACTCGGATCGACCTGAGATTTTGCAGAGGGGTTCACAAGGTAGTTCTAAGACTAATCCATGAAGATCACAACCCCAAACTCACTGCAACTTCGGAAATCGATGAAATTCAGTTCTAGGTCAAGTTTTCCCCGAAATTCTTGATTCTACCCGATCTGTGGATTCGTGAGGATTCAGATGAAATCCTTCGGTGAAAAGGATCAACCCACGACCATGATCAAGTAGAAACAAGTGGTTTGCAAAGAGATGCACCACAGCTCGAGAAATCAACTCGGGAACAAGTGGGGAGGAGGGGAAAACGAAGAACGCGAAGAACAAAACGCGAATCAATGCAAGCAACTCAATGATCTGACTCCACGAGGAAACCATGGAGGATTCGGGACCTCTATTCCCTTCACACGAGTTCGATTACACTAATGAAGGATTAGTGGACTCTCTCTCACTCACAAGCAACTAGAGGAAGAAAACCCCTAAATGAGAAAATGCAAATGGGGAGAGGTGAGGGAGATGGGGCTCCCTCCACCTTACTTATCGACCGGGCTTATTTCATTTTCCAGTTTTTGCCCTCGATACAACTCGAGCAAACCGCCTAGCCCTAGGGACATTCGGTCCAACTCGAAGCCGACTTCGATGCAATCTTCGATCCGACGGCCACCGCGCCTTCTCACCGGTAAGCCGCCTCAACGCGAACTCCCGATGCCGCCCACGTGCCGTCCGTCCGCCTCGGGACCTCCGCCCGGGGTTTTGTGGCTCAACCCGAGAACGCCTTGGCCGGTGGTTTTGAGGCCCAAACCAACAAACCGGCCCATGTCCTTGCACTTGTTGAAGTCAAGCGCCCGAACGCGATCCCGCCCGGCGATTCAGTCCCTCACCCAAGTCTCGTCGGCCCGCCCTTTCACCACTCCCCGGTCCATTTGGGGCGCGGCCCGCCATCACTTGACCTTCACCTCGCCCGTCGGCCACCGCCTCCATGCTCGACACACTGCACAACACAAACCAAGGCACATGTGGAAACTCGTGGCTTTCACCACCGTCGTAGCACCCCATCCGAGATGCTAGTAGTTGAATCAATCACTCATCATCACAACTGAACCACAAGTATAAACCTTGTGTTCGCAATGCAGGCGATTTTCTTTCCCCGGTAAGCGAAAGCGGGGTTGTTAGTGATTGAGATCCGGCCGGGTTGTACTCTGCGTTCAAAATCTTCATGTGTTCATTTTTATGTAATGTATTCCATCCGTCTCCTAAAATATGGAATTCCAAAAATAAGATTCGTGCACACCTAAATTACATATATACCCTTATTGCATTCTTCTCCGCATAGGCCATATTCAAGTTGTTTCATAACAAAATGAAATTCTCAAGACAAAATTGTGTACAACTAGAAATTTCACATATGCCTCTTTTGCATTGGTCTCACCACAGGCTAGGTTGTTTGGACCAAAGCCCTGGTGAAATTTGCCTATGCCTAAAGCAACCCTAGAAAGTACGCGAACTACATTTACTTTGCAACCTTGGGAAGCAGCTCAGCTTGCCCTAGCCCTAGGCTTAAGAAATCGGACTAGACGCTGAAATGTCACATTGACCCATCCAGTATCTTAACCAAGCATAGCCTCGTTCGACTCGAGTACTTATGTTGGGCGAATACTTCTCAAGCTCATCAGTAGGACATGCCACTCCTTATTCACAAATTATTGATGTTCTAGATGTTATAAGATGGTCTCTAAAATACGACATGGTTTTCCCCCTAAAAAATCAAAATGTTGGCCACTATTTTCTTTCTTTTTTCTTAAAAAGCAACTTTGGTCACTTTTTTTTTGGGGTGGGGGACTAAGGCTTCATACACTAAGATGAGACATTACAATCGAACTACAAACAACTCTGCAAGAAGTTAGGTGGGATTACCAAACAAAATCACGAAAATAAACTAGAGTGTTAGGCACAAAGATGAGCAGCTCTTCCACCTTGTTTAGAATTGACGCAATTCTAAGTAATGTGCACCTTTTTTTTTTCAAAGAGAAATCACCACCGATAATCTGTCTCGCCTATAAGATGGTCTTGAGTGCTTACGAGAATTAGACGGACCCTTTCCCCCGAGTGCCCTTTGCTTCAACTAATAAAGCTGATCCAATTGAGCTCGATCGCCGTACAAAGGCCACCCGGCCCACTCGTAATTGACCTAAAGCGCAGCGCACCACCGCTCCAACTTGTCCCACACATGAGTCATGCACAAGACACCATCTATGTTGACTTTTAGAAAGCCTTCATCCAGTTTTCTTCACCTCTCGATTTTTTCTGTACCGATTGTCTCCCATCTTACGGAGTTTGGGAGCCGGTGACGTGTAAGCATGCCTCTAGTACCTAGTCCATAGCCTTGGTTTGATCGGTGATTTTCCATGCCGTGGGACATTCGTAGAGTTCCAAAGTGACCACATACCACACAAGATCACTTCTCGGTCCCCATCTATACAACAAGAGGTGTCCAACAAGTCCCTTGTCCGGGTTCTAGGATTTAGCTTGGAAACTTTGATACCGTGAGCGACTTGAGCTTCTCCCAAAAACCGATTGCATACGAACATTGTGTCAATGCATGAAAATTCATCTTCTCACTATTGCCACAAAAATCGCACACCCGTATTTGCTCAATATGTCGATAATGGAGATTTGCTCTATAGGGTATAAAGTCATGGGATACTCTCCAAAAAAAAAACCCTTTACCTTTGTGGCACTTTGCATTTCCATAATCATGCCGGTGGGGGTTTAGGGTTTAGGGTGAGCGACAGTGAGATGTCATGCCCGCTCCATGATCCCGCACTTGTACCTCTTGCTCAACTAGTTCGCGATAGGCTAAACAAATCGAGTAGGGCGGAGCCAGGATCCAAACATAGGACCTAGGCACTGTGTGCCAGCAAAATTAAATATATGTATATACAATTAAACATTACATATATATTGTCGCATACAAATTCAATCGTAACGCATGTGGCAAAATAATGTAACATATGTAAAAGTTTCACGGCTAGTCCCAATAGTCGCAATTGATACTAGAAGAGCTATGACTAATCTTAGCAATCTATCGATCATGGAACGGACTCCGCGCGGAGGAGTCATCGAGTCGATTCAATTGCATTTAGCCATTCACGGAACGAAGTATACTAATTAGTGATGTGACTTTTGAGTTTCCTAGGGCTTAATTGTAGGTGATTAATGAGTCCTCTTAATGGACCGGGGTGGACCGGGGGGCGCAGGCCCTTGACGCCTCCTTGTCTCCGCCCCAGGTCCTCGGCTTAAAGACGGGCGAAGCCACCATTGCCGATTGATATGAGAAATTTCTCATCGCGGCCACTAGGTTGGAGAAATCAAATGACGTGAATGATCCAATGTCGCTTTGTTCGAGTCTTTGCCTCCTCACGTGCATAGAAGCGTGGCTGCGCACTTGCTTTGGCCCAATTGCACCTCTGCCCAGTCCTGTGATCGGAAGTTGAATGACGATACTCAGCAAATAAAAGACAAAAAGAAAATGAAAAAGAACAAAGAGAGAGGATATAAGACTCACCGACTCTTTCCTTTTTCTTCGATAACAATAAAAGTTACTACTAGCACCAGCGACGGAGCTTACTAGAAAATCGGGGGGCAATTTGACTTGGTGCACTAGGGCCATGTAGATTCACTTTATTGTCCACACCGCTTTGCCGGTGCTACTACTCGACCATACACCATCAATAGCATTGTTTCTATTGACTTCTATGCACTTTGTTTATCTTCTCCACACAAAGCAACCATCAAAAACAATTCTTAATGCTAGTGAAATCTCATAGAGCAAAGGGGCGGAGCCCAGTTTGGCCTCCATTGGGCTCTATCCGTTAGCACCACAACAAGCATCAACACCAATATTATTACTACGAGATAGTATAGTTGTATTGTTTTTGTCTTCTATTCCTGCATATGGTATTAATTAATTAATGTTTTTAGTAATTCACAAGAAAATTAGCATGTCTACGTGCATTGCATTTTATTAATTATTAATGTTGTTAGTTTACTAATATTAGTGTTTTTCTATAATATTTCTACATGCATGTATCTACCTTAGTGCTAGTTGTTGGTTCCACTAATAATATTAATATTGATTTTAACATTAATGGTAATGCACTTATGCACATGAATATGAAATAATGAAACCAGGTAAAAAGCTAATTAATAATATGTAATGCATGCCCAACTCACCTCGTGTTCCTCAAGGCACGGGCGTGGTCCTTTGGCGCTATCATTCGTTTCTGGCAATTTGGTAATCGGTCGGCCAAGAAGAACGGTAGTTAGAGTATCCGTAGTTGCAGTAGTAGGAATTAGGGGCTCCAACATCTTTTTTGTCTTGGATAGAGGAAGGTGCACACTATATCAACTGTGGAAGTCAGATCGATAGTCTTGGGACGTTATGGAAGGGCCTCGATGTTGTACCTTTTTCGAGAGGTACATGCAAATTCACCGACGATACCAATGACAAAGTTTAAGACTACATTTTGTAAATTTTTTTGTCATATTGAGGACATTGCGTCATGCCCGATATGCTAAAGGAGGAAAGATTGAGCTTCCGATTCGAATATCCGACGCTGCACTGGTGTAGTAGACACTGGCGGTCATTCCCAATATGCTAAAGGAGGAAGAATTGAGCTTCCGATTCGAATATTCGACGCTGCATTGGTGTAGTAGACACTGGCAGAGCTAAGGGGGCTAGCAGGGGGCCATGGCCCCCCTAACAACACAAACTCAGGGGGGGCATTGTAACACCCCCGGTGTTACGTTAACCTAAACCTGCCATGTCATCATCATCATTGCATGAGCATTCATGATTAGAGAACCCTAATGTAAATAATTAAAATGAGTTTATTAATTCTAGGACTGGCTGAGCTCTTTCATATCGTATGTGTATGTGAATGCCTTTAAACTTCACTCACATGTTTACTTTTATTAATAAAAACAATCAACTAAAATGAAACTTGATGGTTGCAAGTGCTTGGCTAACCCTGACTCACACCCCAACTGTGTTTTACAATTCAAATGATGCAAAAGTGAGAACCCAAAATTGAATTCGGAATCCGAGTCCCAAACCCTAACCCTAGTTGGTTAAGTGTTGGAATTCGAATTTCATTTTCAATTTCTAGGAGCTAAACATAATTGATTTTCTAAATAAAAGTTGCTAATCAATGGCACCATTTCAAAGTATGAAGTTTGTACTTTGAAAGTATGCTATTGGTTGGGTTTGAAAAGTTCCGCAACTTCATTAATTAATTGCCCAAAAGTCCAATTTGAATTTTCCTTTTCAAAAGGTTTGAAATTCAAAGTGTTTTTGCCCCCTTTACAATTTCATCTCAAAATATTCAAAATTTGGGAAAACTCCAAAAATACAGTTTGTGCATCTATTTAAGCTCTACAACTTTGGTATACAAAGTTTTTCAAGTTTTTGAATAAAATTTGAATTAATTTCAAAAGTTCTCCAAATTTGGAATTACCCCCTTTTG
Organism: Chrysopogon serrulatus; assembly: GCA_015844335.1. Lineage (NCBI taxonomy): Eukaryota > Viridiplantae > Streptophyta > Magnoliopsida > Poales > Poaceae > Chrysopogon > Chrysopogon serrulatus. The sequence goes on from JADLZL010002520.1 coordinate 9,527, forward strand.
AGTTTTAAACTCAATTTCAAAAATTATTCATTTTCATGAAAAACTTTCTACATGAAAGTTATAGATCTTGAAAAATGGAACAACTTTTATTTTTGAAGATTTTCATCTTTTATTCAAAAATCAAAAGTAATTTTGAAATCCTTAAAATTAAGGTTTTGCCCTCTTTTTTGAATTTGAAATTCAAATTCAAAATCCATTTGAAATCTGACAAAACTTTCTAAATGAAAGTTGTAGAGCATGAAATTTGGAGCAATCTGTATTTTTGGAATTTTTGAACTTTTATTCAAAAGTTGAGAGTAATTTGAAAAAAAGAAGGAGATGAGTTGGGCGTACTTACAAGATGGCAGGGGGGCACCTCACCCTTGAGCCCATGCCGGTCGGTGATCCGCCGTCGCCGTGGCCATTCTCGGCGATTCCCCGGTTTTCACGCGCGTCTCCAACCACCTCACCGTCGCCGCGAAGCTCCCCCGCCACCTTCCCAACTCGTCATGGTCCTATAAAGGGGAGCACCGGCCGCCACCACCCCGTTTTCCCTTTCTCGCTCCAACTCCGGCCGTCACCTTCGCCGGTGAAATTCACGGTCACCACGCTATCGTTGTCCAATTGCTCCCCGCCATCTATTCCGTAACTTTGTTGCGCACTCCTTGGACCAATTCTCGGTGTTTGACATCGTCGGCAAACCCCGTTCGGTCGTCTTCTTCCCCAAGCTGGGGGGCGCCGCCGAGGACGCCTTCGCACACGACCCATCCTCTCCAAGACGCTCCCGCCAAATCAATACGTGATCAAGCTTCACCTTGAACTACTAATCTTCCTCGGCTTGAAGGTTGAGTCTCTACCGCCGCAAGTTCTCCTGAACGCAATTTGCGTCGCCGTGACACGCCGCCGAAGTCACCGCCCGAGGTCGAACCTCCTCCACCCACGCCCACGCCCGCAGCTGTCTTGTTTTAGAGTCACGGTGAGATTCTAAAGCTTGTCAAGGAGTTGGTTGCGTTTAGCATGCCTTTATCTCGCCGGAACGACTTTGCGCCGCCGCTCGCCGTTGCGCCGAGCCGCCGTGCTCGTGGCTGTGCGCGTTCCGGTGATCGGCTAAGGGGGTATAATAGCTTGCTGGGGTCGGGGCGATGAGAGGAAGAAGCTGGGGTAGTCGGTTTAGTCGGAGAAATCATCTCCGGCGAGAACGGCCGACGGCGCGCCGCCTTTCCCCGCTGCGCCGTCGGAAAAAGAAAGGGAAGGGAGGAAGGGGGAAGCAGGTGTCGCGCGCCTAAGTTGGGCCGGGGCGTGGCTTGAGCTGGGGCGGGAGGGGAGAAGGCAGGCCGGGCCGTGCGGATGGGCCGCCGCGGCCGGGAAGGAGAGGGAAATGTTTTTTCTTTTTTCTTTATTTGATTTCCAAATGCAGTTTTCATCTTTTTTGCCATAAATTCATTTGGGCAAGTAAAAATATGAAAAATATATATCTGTGATCCTTGAGTGATGATCTATGTATGAAAAATGCTAACTTTGATTTTTGAGTAACTTTTAATTGTGCTTTAATTTGCTCTTTTAATTAAGAAATGCAACTTCAATGATTTTTAATAATTAAAATATAAGTTTAAAAATTATGAATTTTGTTTTGTGTGCTAATTAGATGATAATGATCTTAATTATGAAGTTTGATCATGTTTTGACTAAGTTTTGTATTATGCTTAATTAACCCTTTAATTAATTAATGTTTAATTAATTAATCATGTGGTTAATTAGGGTTTAGTTGATCCCCAATTAGCAAGTTAATTAGTGGCTTTCAACGACTGTAAAAATGGTCAATAAATTAGTAATCACCTCTAATCACTATTAGGGTTGCTTGATTTTGGGATTGAGTGATGACCCTAGGTCATTAACCCTAATGACCTTCGGCATTTCATGTTGATTGCGTATCGTTAGCCCGTCGTCGTCGACGCTAACTATACCTTCTTAGTGCAACTATACCGTGAAGGAAAGTTGTACTCAAGATAGGTTAACCATCGTTGCATCGTTATCGCATGTCTTTCATTCCGCATCGTAATCATGCATCTCAATCGTGTAGCCCGTGCGCCGAAGAAGAAGGTGTTCGGCGTGAAGAGGTTGGTCCTGATCTCAACAGTGTCATCACTGCACCTAACTTCGTCGAGCCCCAAGGCAAGCCCCGGATGCATTTAAACCCTGCCTTGTATTTCGAAAAGCTTTATATTGTATGTTCCTGATATGATGCATTAGGTAATAGGAGTTGTGTGATATCCTACTTTGGTGCATTTACCGTACCTTGCTATACACCCCGAATACTGTTTTGATTTCGCAAATGCTAGTGTATGCTTAGTCTTGCTTGATAGCCTAGGCTTTACAAATGAAACGTTTTCCAAAAATGTGATAACAAAAGTTCCCCGTTGAGGGCATTTATTAAAAACCCGATGTTACTTGTTGGTATCCCTTCACTTCGATCGGGTCAAGGGTACGTAACAAGAGCATGATGATGAGTAAATTGAGACCGGGTGGAGTGACTTGCATCAGGAAGGGCTAGTGCCCTGGTGTAGTGTCGTCCACTTGTGAGTCGGTTAAGGACCGTCCGTTGTTTGGCCCTGGGATCATGAGGTTATTGGATAGTACTAGTCGCATGCTAATGGCAGTAAGCTCCCTTGTACTATCTTCGACGAGAACGGATAACCGGGACGAGTGTAGCGTGTACCCATCCTACGGGGCCACCGTGGAAGGGGACCGCGGCGTAGGGAGATGGTGTACTGTACCTCGTGGCTAGGACCCGCTCGGCGGGAGAAATGCAAGCGTGAGTTGATGTATGTAAGATGTTCGGTCCTGCATACATCGTGTGGCTAGGAAGCCCCAGCTGGGTATATTAAGCGATTCGAATCGTCGTGTGCTCCACGATATGGGAGCCGTGATCCGAGTCCCGGCATCGTAGTAATAATGAAAGTTGATGATGGAAAGTTTTGAATCCGATACATGGTTGACAAGTGATTGATGTAGTAAAGTAAGGACTGGCTTAGTCTCTTTTTGCAAAGGTGTCTTTTGATCTTGCTAAAGCCTTACCTTGATTCCCACTAGCCAGCATTCCTGAGTCTTCTCCCCAATTTTTGGTCGGGTAAGTCTTGCGGAGTACTTTTTGTACTCGGGGTTTGTTTAACCCCCGTTGCGGTGGACCGTGTGAACAAGTGTGCTACGCCCCTTGTTGCATGACGGTGATCGAGGAAGAGTTTGCCGAGGAATAAGTTGTGTGGCCCGTGGGCGGGCGCTTTAGTTGTTGTGATTGTAATAAAGTTAAGTAATGGTACTTCCATTTGTTTTGTAATAACGCCACTCGATTTGTATAAGTTCGACAAAAGTTTTGTAAACTAAGTTATTGTAAGTCTTCCGCTACTACGGTATTTTATATGAAAACATTGTTGTAATAATTGTGATGTCTCCGTAAGTATCGATCCCGGAGGAAACGTGGTTCATCGGGGTTTCACCCGACAGAACATTCTAGGTTATGTGGTACTCAAGTACGCTGACAGAGGTCTTAAGGGCAATGTCAGGTGCTTGTGGGCCATGTAATTTAGAAGGTTCTGCCACAGAGGGTATCAGAGCGGTATTTACAAAGATACTCACAGTATTACTTTTCGAAAACTTCAAAATGTTTTGGATCCAAAAGTTAAATGGGGTTTGGTCCAAATTGCTTCTGCTCCATCTTAATTCTTTCTTGTAGCCTTCTAGGTGCTATTTAAAAGTGTTTTAAGCGGAGTATCATGTTGTTTTCCTTTTTGCCCTATATTATTAAAAGAATGCTTATGTTACTTTAAAAAGTCTTTTGCTTGATCCGTAGGTCCGATCATGCATCATGTTTAATTCACTTGTTTAAAGAATCATATCCCCGATAACAAGTGGTTGGGCTAAGTAAAATTAATCCTATTCTTGCTAGCCCTAAGGATCTCAATCTTATAGGCTTTGCTTGTGTATAATATGATCTCATCTATAACAGATGTCTGGCAACACTCGTGCTGGTTCTTCACACGAGGAAGGTGCGGTCCCGCAGGCACCACCAGCACCACCGTCCTTGGCTGAAGCTGTGGCAGCTTTAGTCCATGCCACCACTGAAAATGCCCGTATGCTACGGGAAATAAGTCAGCAAAATCGTAATGCACCACATGAGAATCATGGTCGTCGTAATCACGACGAAATCTCATATGCGGACTTCACTGAAACTCGTCCGCCAGTGTTCACAAGGGCTGAGGAACCTTTAGAAGCTAATGATTGGCTTCGGATTATAAATCTGAAGTTTGACCTGCTAGAGGGTTGTCCCGACTTGTTGAAACCCAAGTTTCTTTGCCCAACAGTTGAGAGGCCCCCGTGATCCGCATGGTGGGCAAACTTCCTTGCACGTCAACCCACCGGACAACAAGTCACTTGGGCTATGTTTCAAGATGCCTTCCGTCAGCATTTCATTCCTGACGGAGTAATGCAAGCCAAGCTGGAAGAGTTTCTAGCATTGAAGCAAGGTGGTCGATCAGTGGTGCAATATGTGAACCTGTTTAGTCAACTATCACAATATGCACCCGAGCATGTGGACACTGACAGTAAAAAGAAGAAATGTTTTGTTCGAGGTTTAAAGAGTGATATTGAAACTCACCTTACTGCCAACCCAACTGCCACTTTCTATGAGGCGGTGGATATCGCTATATCCTATGAAAGATCCATGCTTAAACAGAAGAGTGAAGAGCGGCGTGCTTTCTCCAACCCATCTGGCGGAAACCAGAAACGTCAGAAGGTTATATTCCACCCTACTCAGCATACTCATCAGTCATCCCGCTATCCACAGCACCAACAAAGCCATCAATCCTATCATCACCCACAGCAGCAGCAGCAAGCCTACAGGCAACAGGAGAACACTCACCCTGCTGCCCCAACCGATCCACAACAGCCGAATACCCAGGGTATTCGAACTCCCACTCCACCAGTTCCCCCGGGCTTCGTCCCATTGGTAGGGTCATTTGTTTTTAATTGTGGAGAGCCACACTATGTTCGATATTGCCCCTACTCAATCCAGAATACTTCCAACTTCCAGCAAGGGTCGGGCAGTCAGCAGCATCAGGGTCAAGGCAGGGGTAAATCACAGTATGTCCCAAAGGTGAATGCCGGAAGGAAACCTGGGCGTGTGTATCACGTTCAAGCTGGAGATGTTCTTAAAGGAGAATCTGTTTTAATGGGTATGTTTCCCGTCGCCAGTCACCCTGCAATTATATTATTTGATTCTGGTGCATCGCATACATTCATCAACCATACTTTTGTTACAAAGCATGAAGTCCGCATAAACGAAGTTAAAGATGAGTTTTTGATACAATTGCCGGAAGGGCGTATACATATATGAGAAATGATATATCAAGTTCTTATATCTTTTAGTGGATACCTCTATCCCACGAATCTGCTAGTACTGAAGAGAAAATATAGATGTGATTTTTGGAATAAATTGGTTGAAGAAATTCTTGAATGAGCCTTTCCCGGAGTTTCTTCTTTCTTTCTCCTAAGTCATGATTCGTTTCTAAGAATTGTGACTTTCCAAAAACATGAGCCTTGTAATATGAACCCTTCTACCTCCCTTATGAAACCATGTAAGGTGTGTCTACTTGATACATTTCCTTTTCCATTACTTAGCCCTAAGCTTTGAATCTCGGGACGAGATTCCTTTTAAGGGGAATATAATGTAACACCCCCGGTGTTACGTTAACCTAAACCTGCCATGTCATCATCATCATTGCATGAGCATTCATGATTAGAGAACCCTAATGTAAATAATTAAAATGAGTTTATTAATTCTAGGACTGGCTGAGCTCTTTCATATCGTATGTGTATGTGAATGCCTTTAAACTTCACTCACATGTTTACTTTTTATTAATAAAAACAATCAACTAAAATGAAACTTGATGGTTGCAAGTGCTTGGCTAACCCCGACTCACACCCCAACTGTGTTTTACAATTCAAATGATGCAAAAGTGAGAACCCAAAATTGAATTGAATCCGAGTCCCAAACCCTAACCCTAGTTGGTTAAGTGTTGGAATTCGAATTTCATTTTCAATTTCTAGGAGCTAAACATAATTGATTTTCTAAATAAAAGTTGCTAATCAATGGCACCATTTCAAAGTATGAAGTTTGTACTTTGAAAGTATGCTATTGGTTGGGTTTGAAAAGTTCCGCAACTTCATTAATTAATTGCCCAAAAGTCCAATTTGAATTTTCCTTTTCAAAAGGTTTGAAATTCAAAGTGTTTTTGCCCCCTTTACAATTTCATCTCAAAATATTCAAAATTTGGGAAAACTCCAAAAATACAGTTTGTGCATCTATTTAAGCTCTACAACTTTGGTATACAAAGTTTTTCAAGTTTTTGAATAAAATTTGAATTAATTTCAAAAGTTCTCCAAATTTGGAATTACCCCCTTTTGAGTTTTAAACTCAATTTCAAAAATTATTCATTTTCATGAAAAACTTTCTACATGAAAGTTACAGATCTTGAAAAATGGAACAACTTTTTTTTTTTTGAAGATTTTCATCTTTTATTCAAAAATCAAAAGTAATTTTGAAATCCTTAAAATTAAGGTTTTGCCCTCTTTTTTGAATTTGAAATTCAAATTCAAAATCCATTTGAAATCTGACAAAACTTTCTAAATGAAAGTTGTAGAGCATGAAATTTGGAGCAATCTGTATTTTTGGAATTTTTGAACTTTTATTCAAAAGTTGAGAGTAATGAAAAAAGAAGGAGATGAGTTGGCACTGTGCTACACGATGGCCGGGGGGCACCTCACCCTTGAGCCCATGCCGGTCGGTGATCCGCCGTCGCCGTGGCCATTCTCGGCGATTCCCGGTTTTCACGCGTCTCCAACCACCTCACCGTCGTCGCGAAGCTCCCCGCCACCTTCCCAACTCGTCATGGTCCTATAAAAGGGGAGCACCGGCCGCCACCACCCCGTTTTCCCTTTCCTGCTCCAACTCCGGCCGTCACCTTCGCCGGTGAAATTCACGGTCACCACGCTATCGTTGTCCAATTGCTCCTGCCATCTATTCCGTAACTTTGTTGCGCACTCCTTGGACCAATTCTCGGTGTTTGACATCGTCGGCAAACCCCGTTCGGTCGTCTTCTTCCCCAACTGCGGCAGAGCGCCGCCGAGGACGCTCGCACACGACCCATCCTCTCCAGTACGCTCCCTGCCAAATCAATACGTGATCAAGCTTCACCTTGAACTACTAATCTTCCTCGGCTTGAAGGTTGAGTCTCTACCGTCGCAAGTTCTCCGGAACGCAGCTGCGTCGCCGGTACACGCCGCCGAGTCACCGCCGCTGAGGTCGAACCTCCTCCACCCACGTCCACGCCCGCAGCTGTCTTGTTTTAGAGTCACGGTGAGATTCTAAAGCTTGTCAAGGAGTTGGTTGCGTTTAGCATGCCTTTATCTCGCCGGAACGACTTTGCGCCGCCGCTCGCCGTTGCGCCGAGCCGCCGTGCTCGTGGCTGTGCGCGTTCCGGTGATCGGCTAAGGGGGTATAATAGCTTGCTGGGGTCGGGGCGATGAGAGGAAGAAGCTGGGGTAGTCGGTTTAGTCGGAGAAATCATCTCCGGCGAGAACGGCCGACGGCCGCGCCGCCTTCCCTGTTCGCCGTCGGAAAAAGAAAGGGAAGGGAGGAAGGAAGGAGGGGAAGCGCGCCTAAGTTGGGCCGGGCGCGTGCTTGCTTGGCGGGGCGCGGAGGAGAAAGGCAGGCCGGGCCGTGCGGATGGGCCGCATAAAGTGGCCGGGAAGGAGAGGGAAATGTTTTTTTCTTTTTTCTTTATTTGATTTCCAAATGCAGTTTTCATCTTTTTGCCATAAATTCATTTGGGCAAGTAAAAATATGAAAAATATATATCTGTGATCCTTGAGTGATGATCTATGTATGAAAAATGCTAACTTTGATTTTTGAGTAACTTTTAATTGTGCTTTAATTTGCTCTTTTAATTAAGAAATGCAACTTCAATGATTTTTAATAATTAAAATATAAGTTTAAAAATTATGAATTTTGTTTTGTGTGCTAATTAGATGATAATGATCTTAATTATGAAGTTTGATCATGTTTTGACTAAGTTTTGTATTATGCTTAATTAACCCTTTAATTAATTAATGTTTAATTAATTAATCATGTGGTTAATTAGGGGTTTAGTTGATCCCCAATTAGCAAGTTAATTAGTGGCTTTCAACGACTGTAAAAATGGTCAATAAATTAGTAATCACCTCTAATCACTATTAGGGTTGCTTGATTTTGGGATTGAGTGATGACCCTAGGTCATTAACCCTAATGACCTTCGGCATTTCATGTTGATTGCGTATCGTTAGCCCGTCGTCGTCGACGCTAACTATACCTTCTTAGTGCAACTATACCGTGAAGGAAAGTTGTACTCAAGATAGGTTAACCATCGTTGCATCGTTATCGCATGTCTTTCATTACTGCATCGTAATCATGCATCTCAATCGTGTAGCCGTGCCGTCTGAAGAAGGTGTTCGGCGTGAAGAGGTTGGTCCTGATCTCAACAAAGTGTCATCACTGCACCTAACTTCGTCGAGCCCCAAGGCAAGCCCCGGATGCATTTAAACCTTGCCTTGTATTTCGAAAAGCTTTATATTGTATGTTCCGATATGATGCATTAGGTAATAGGAGTTGTGTGATATCCTACTTTGGTGCATTTACCGTACCTTGCTATACACCCCGAATACTGTTTTGATTTTCGCAAATGCTAGTGTATGCTTAGTCTTGCTGATAGCCTAGGCTTTACAAATGAAACGTTTTTCCAAAAATGTGATAACAAAAGTTCCCCGTTGAGGGCATTTCGAAAAACCCGATGTTACTTGTTGGTATCCCTTCACTTCGATCGGGTCAAGGGTGCGTAACAAGAGCATGATGATGAGTAAATTGAGACCGGGTGGAGTGACTTGCATCGGGAAGGGCTAGTGCCCTGGTGTAGTGTCGCCCACTTGTGAGTCGGTTAAGGACCGCCCGTTGTTTGGCCCACGGGATCATGAGGTTATTGGATAGTACTAGTCGCATGCTAAATGGTAAGCTCCCTTGTACTATCTTCGACGAGAACGGATAACCGGGACGAGTGTAGCGTGTACCCATCCTACGGGGCCACCGTGGAAGGGGACCGCGCGTAGGGAGATGGTGTCTTGTACCTCGTGGCTGGGACCCGCTCGCCGGGAGAAATGCAAGCGTGAGTTGATGTATGTAAGATGTTCGGTCCTCGCATACATCGTGTGGCTAGGAAGCCCCAGTGGGTATATTAAGCGATTCGAATCGTCGTGTGCTCCACGATATGGGAGCCGTGATCCGAGTCCCCGCATCGTAGTAATAATGAAAGTTGATGATGGAAAGTTTTGAATCCGATACATGGTTGACAAGTGATTGATGTAGTAAAGTAAGGGACTGGCTTAGTCTCTTTTTTGCAAAGGTGTCTTTTGATCTTGCTAAAGCCTTACCTTGATTCCCACTAGCCTTGGCATTCACGAGTCTTCTCCCCAATTTTTGGTTGGGTAAGTCTTGCGGAGTACTTTTTTGTACTCGGGGTTTGTTTAACCCCGTTGCGGGTGGACCGTGTGAACAAGTGTGCTACGGCCCTTGTTGCATGACGGTGATCGAGGAAGAGTTTTTGCCGAGGAATAAGTTGTGTGGCCGATGGGTAAGGGGGCGCTTTAGTTGTTGTGATTGTAATAAAGTTAAGTAATGGTACTTCCATTTGTTTTGTAATAACGCCACTGATTTGTATAAGTTCGACAAAAGTTTTGTAAACTAAGTTATTGTAAGTCTTCCGCTACTACGGTATTTTGTATGAAAACCGTTGTAATACTTGTGATGTCTCGTAAGTATCGATCCCGGAGGAAACGTGGTTCATCGGGGTTTCACCCGACGACGAACATTCTAGGTTATGTGGTACTCAAAGCACGTTGACAGAGGTCTTAAGGGCAATGTCAGGTGCTTGTGGGCCATGTAATTTAGAAGGTTCTGCCACAGGCATGGCCCCTGCCGGCTCCCCCTTGGCCCCACCAGTGAGTATATGCCTTGGCGTTCCTTCGACCCCAAAAATCGTCCTGTCCTCTCCGTAGTGGAATCCTTCTGACTGCTTGTGCATCCATATAGCAAATTGCTCTCTAGCAACTCATCATTCTAAGCCAGCCATCAGGAGATCATTCTAAGCCAGCCATCAGGAGATAGGAGTTCACTAACTTGTATTGTTGCCGCTTTTGGCTTAGGAAAAATGGGCCTGCCGCCAACTGCTCTTGGAATCCAGCGATCATACCAAATATTTGTGGACTCGCTGTTGCTAATGCGGTGCATCAGCCCACACTGCAAGGCTTTCATACCCAAACAATATAGCACGCCAAGTATGGGATGAGTCTCTGCTTCTTTGTGGCTAATAGAAATCTCCATTGGGATAGTGCTTCCCCTTGATTACCCGCGCGCACAAAGACTGGAGTTGTCATTATCCGCCAGCGTTGCTTCCCCACATCTCCACATTGAAGTTTATGTCTCTAAAGAGCGTGCTTTTTTTTTTTGGTTATAATAAGGTGGCAAGTGGCATCTCGCATTCCCATATCAATATGTAATACATAATGTGTAATACATAGCACAACTGAATATACATTTCGCCAATCATAGTGCCGGGCGTGCAAACATGTTTTCGAACGTGATGCACGCTGCTGACTTTTATTTCTGCGTTTCCCATAATTTATTTTCAGGAGTTACCGTTTCCAAATTCCAATGCTAGGCCTGAGTTTTCTGACCGAAGAAGCTAGGAGAGCGGCGGTGTGAAAGAGACAAGCTGCTCCTGAAGCACGACGCTCCGACCCGCACCTGCGCTGCACTGCACTGCATCTGCATGGCGACGACTGACGCCGATCGAAGGACGGTACCTAGTCGCCGTCGCGTCGGGATCCCGATTCGCCATGTGCTAATCATTCCACAACGACGGTACTTACTCAGGAAACCGACGATGGACGGAGCCACTGACACTGAGAGAGCGCCACCATGCACGTTCTGCCGCCCCGCCCTGTCGCTCCGTTTCGGAAGGAGAGACATGTGTAATGTAAAACTGCAATGTAAAAATCCAAGCCAAGTCGTTCGGTTGGTGTGTAAACGTCAGTGACCGAGGCGAGCAGCGGCGGCCACCAACCAACCAATGGACGGACCCGTGGATGTAGCTGCAGCCGTCGTGAGCATTGCATGCATGGCCGTGTGAGCCGTCCGCTCTCTCGCCGCGCATGTGAGGGCAGGATCCCCGCGGGCGGATGCGAGGCCGACGAAAGCGACCCGCACATGCACGCGCCACTCCCAGGCCAGGCCCCCCTGTTCCAGCGCTCAAAACTTGCTGAACATGTCAAGGCGCCATGTAGTCTATCCACCTACCTGCCCAGTAGATGAGTAGAGTAGTACAGTACCACCTCGATCGTGCGCTTTCACACCGACGGGTGCACATTGGACACGTATTTTGGCACGTAACCGTGGTCACCGGGGCTATTAAATAATTAAATAAATCTCCCGAACGTGTAAGCCGTTCTTTGGCCTCTTCTTCCTAATAAAATACATGCGTGAGGCCGTGAGGTGCTGTGAACCGCGGCAGCATGTCGGAGCGATTTGCGTCGCCTAATCTGCGTAGCCGGACACTGACAAAGATCGGCAGCAGATGTGGCAGTAGCAGATCCCAGACAGCAGCAGAGGTTCTGAAGCAGCCTCACATGCCGGCGTGATTTCTTCTAGCCGAGTACGTATGCGGCTCTGGGACACTGGGAGTGTCGGCGTCGGCGTGTCCGCATGCGCACGCCGCACGGCCATCGGCCATACTCTGCCAATTAATTTACCAGCGGGATACCGCGCGGATCCCGGCCGATCACGCACGCCAGCATCCTGTATCCCCCCGGCGGCCGGCGCGGTGCCCGTGGGCCAACGCCGGCGGTTGGCCGGCTTGGAGATGTGTGGTTCTACGTGTTGGCGCGCGGCGACGGGAGCGCGGGGACCGCCCATAACTGTAACAACAGTCGAAGCTACCCGACTTTTCTCTCAATCGGATCGGATCCTTTCCGGCTCTGTCCTCTGGTCCAACCACTGGCCCCCGCCATTGCGGTGCCCCCATGTGAGGCGAGTAAACTAGCGGACAAGTGGCGGGGCTTCCTTCCGTCCACACTCCACAGCGCGCGCCGGTACTGTACAGTCCATGTCACGCCGCTCGCCGCGCCGGCGTTTGGCTGCAACCGGTCCGGGCGGGCGGCTCGCTCACCTGCGGTCCTGCCACCGGCAGCGCAGCGCAGTGGGCAGTGGCAGTGGCACCGGTAGATCTGTATGGTAGTAGCTTTGAAAAGCTTCAACTGCCGGGTTCTAGAAGAAGCCGGGGGTTAAACACCTCCGTCCCAGAATCACTGCAACTGCGACAACTGATTACTAGTACTGATTACTGAACGATGTGTGAACTACTACCAGCACTAAGTAGCTTTCGTTTTCCAAAAACAGGGCCGACGAAGTGCGACGAACATGCACGTACTCATCAGTGACTCAGTACGTCAGGCTCCAGTCTTAGACTCAGTACGCCAGGCTCCAGTCTTTTTGCAGCACCAGTACTGTAGTACAGTGCAAAATTTTGGAGCGATCAGGCTCCTGGTCGTCTTCGTCAATACGGTATTTGCGCAGCACATGGCGGATGGAGAGTCCAGACAGTGACTAGGCAGCGCCCATGGACACCGATCGCCATCGCCATGCGAGCGCAGAGTGCCAATGCAAGCTTCAGGAACAACGACGAACGGGTCGTATTCGTCTCACCGACTCACCCCGTGCGTTGCAGAACAACTACTGTATATGCACCGTACTGGCACGGCTTAATTAATTTTGCACAGCCAATCTAGTAGTATTCTGTAGGCAAGTGACGCACGTTGCCAGTTTACGTTGGCAAGGCAAGGAAATGCTAGCTTTAAATTTTGGGAAAACCATTCTACTCTTTTCCACCTCCTTCTCTGTCCAGAACTGTGTGTGCCGGCAGCAGCCGACTAGCATCTGAAACCCAAATTCAGAGGAATAATAAAAAAATACAGACATTCCATATGGCCATATGTGCAGGGCGGAAGTTAGAAAACTCGTGTGGGTTTCTATTTTCAAAATTTGATTCCAAGATAATACTGCAATAATGTGTTGTCCCCGCACGTGGATAGCCTCGGTTTATCAGTTCCACGCCTTGATTGTGGCACTCTGATTGAGCTTCATCCGTCAGTATCCAGTTCTTTAAAGGGCTGAAGGCGAACAACATATGTAGCTCTAGCATATACTACTACTATCTTTACAGAACTGTTCCTCAATAATTGAGTAGAAATAGAGCTGGACAGCAAACTCGTGGCGCCTGCGCTTTGTAGTATCAGGCGCCTGCGCTCTTGTCTTCCTATTAATCTTTGATAAACGCATGTGCCATCTTCTGATCGTCGGCAGGAGGCTGCATTGCGTGACGGGAGAAGGCAAATTTGTCAGTGTAGTGAAAAGTGAACATTGCAACACACAAAATGGATGCTGAGCATGGTTTATATAGATTATGGATTGCAGTACCATTTGTGAAAAAAAATGGTCCTTCAGTTAGCAAGTTCAGATAAAAACGGTATGTAGATAGCTACACAACTATGAAGGCACTGCACCCTGGGTGATTTTCTTGGTGCAGTCTATTGCACCTGCCACCTGGTGCGTCAGATTACCAAAGGACTGCCGCCTATACGTTTTATCGTCTCCAAAGATTCAGTAAGTTCTCCCAAAAGCAGAGCTAGTACTATATGCAGTTCTTTACGCAGCATAGCCGCAGCTGGTGCTGGTTCACTAGTTATCGGAGTGCACCGTGGTAAAGCAAGCAAGCAGTAATTCAATTCTCTCAAAGGATTGCGTGGTACAAAAAAAACACACACATAGCTTGATACAACACACTCAGCTGAGCTAGCAACCTTAGTCGCAGCTCAAGCTCCTCTCCTCAGCCAGCACAACAAAAAGAAACAACGAAAAAAAATTACAGAGAAATCGACACGACGACTACACACATCACTAGGTGACTGCAGAGACCGTGGAGGGAGTGAAGAACAGGGTCTCCTTTAACCTTCGTCTCCTCCTCCTCTTCTGACACCGCCTCTCGCAAACACCCGGACAGACATTTCCCAGAAAGCAAACAAACACCCTGAAACTGCAATGAACTTCTTGGCCACGCATAATAATCCGGCCAAGCGCAGTGGGGTGCGGAGAATTGAACCGCCGCCGCAGTTCAACTAGGAGTAGTTGACCAAGGAGCGGTACGTGGCTCCGGGGTTCCAGCCGGCGGGGATGACGTTGTTGGCGACGAGCACCTTGCCGGAGTCGGAGGTGAGCCGGAGCGAGAAGGGCGCCTTGAGCGCCTTGCCGGTGTTGGAGTTGTAGCGCCAGAGCGCGCCCCAGTTCTGCACCATCGGCGTCCAGGTGCCGCACCCGGCCTCCATCAGGTCCACGGCGCTGAGGTCGCCGTCGCCGTCCTCGAACTCGACAAGCACCTCGAAGTAGAACGGGTTGGAGCCCTGGTCCACCCGGAAGGCGATGTTCATGCCGCTGTACTTGCACGGCACCCTGCGGCGACGGACGACACACAGAGTTTACCACCGAGATTGACACACCACACGACACCTTTTGAATTTTGACTGGACTGGACAAAAAACTCTGAACTTTTCAGTAACTAGCCATTAGCGCATACATACCTCCTGTACTGGATGTTGAACCTGCCGGCGGCGCGAAGCCTGTCGGCCATGCCGGGCTTGGCCATGGCGCCCATGGAAGTGCCGCTCATGTCGAAGTGAGCCGCCTCAGCGAGGCAGACACCGGCGGGGCACTCGTCGGTGATGACCACGGTGGCCGGCTGGCCGGAGCACGCCGCGTTGCTGTCGCATTTAACCTGCGTTACGTACGCGCGGCACATGCACTCATTCAGTTAGCCCGACCCAGCGCCGACCACTCTACACCATTAATGGAGTGAGGCACACTTGCTAGTTGCTAGCTAGCTAGGCCGTGCGGTGACCACACGAACCCTGTGACAATGGCAATGGCAATGCGTTGTGGCTGACTGACCTCGTAGCAGGCGCCGCAGCCCTTGCCTCCCTTGAACAGCGACGGGCTGCCGGCGGCGATCATCGACGAGAAGGGGCGCTGCCCGACGGCCGTCTGGTAGCCGCACGCGCCGCCTGCACATGCGTTTCCATCCAAACACCATGTCAGTTGGAGCTCGGTCTGTGCACCGATCGGCACAGCAACATGCCGTGCAGTGCAAGGTGCACACTAACGGCCAGAGTGTACTAGACAGTGAAGTAGTAAAAGCGACCGCACTAACCGTCACTGCCGTCGCCGTTTGGGGCGCCGTAGTACGTCGCGCCGGCAGACAGCCAGCCGCCGGAGCCGTAGGCGTCGGACACCGAGGGGGTGCCGGTGTAGTTGCTGTGGGGCGGCACCCTGGCCGCCGGCTTGTGGGTCGGCTTGGCGAGCTTGCGGGAGCAAGCAATGGGGCTCACTAGAAGCGCCAGCACGACCAGTGCGCCGAGCAGGAAGGTGTAAGATTTCGCCATTGTTGCAGCTCAGCTGTAAGCTGCCGCTTCTTCTAAGCTAGTACTATCACTCTAGCTCAAGAGGAGAAGCTCTGAGTGAGGCTGAGCTCAGCTCAGTAGCTCGAGTGTTTGTTTGGTGAGTTGCAGGAGCGAGCACTAGAGGGGTATTTATAGGCACTTTGGTGGGGATGCAGACGTAGTACGTGGCAAGAAATTTGGGGATCCTGCCGGCCGAATTAGTGGGGAGAACGTGACCAGTTGGTGTTCGCGCGAAAAAAGGTGTTAAACATAACATTAATTATCCGTGGGGCCTACAGATAATGAGATAATGCTACAAGCTAAAATCAAGCAAAAATGTACTTCGAAGACGAAGACGAACCGGCGACTGGACTTTTTTTTTTCTTATGAAGAAGTACAATTGGGAACAGATGCTGAGAAACTTAATTTCTGTGTCGTTTTTGTTGTTTTTATTTTTAATATTCGAATTAAAAATTTGGTAAATCTCTCGCTGACATTAAAAAATGTTTGTTGCTCTATTGTGTTGTTCACTGATTTCTTCTCTTTAATTGGATGCAGACATGTAGTTGTAAGCGCACACATTTTTTTAATACTACTACTATGGCAAAAAAATACTTGACAAAGAACTTTGTATACTTTTTTATGTGTAATCTCTAAAAACTAATTTCAGATGTTTAGTAGCATGGACTGGGGTGGATATGAGTGTAACCAAACAAAATCTGATGCAGGGGTGACCAACAACCTATGTGGGACTGCTCCTGCTCTAGTGATGGGTGGTGGCGCTAAAACGCACACCAAAACTTGAAAATGGCAGGGGAAAGATCGGCGCACCCAGTAAACAATTGTGGCAAAACATAAATATATAGGAAGAACACCCAATTACCATAGATTTAAGGTGGAGGGAAGGTGATTTAAGATGCCACTAAATGTAGAAGTTATATTTAAGATGATTGTTGGAGAGTGATTTGTATGCTAAAATAACTAACTAAAGAATTACACTCTATTCTTAAAGGAAGTTGTGGATATCATGAACAGAATAGCAGGTCAAGAGTTCCATCTCAAAATTAAAAGCAAAGCAACGAACCGACAACGATTTGAGGGAGATCGATGGATCCATGGTATCATAATTGTTGCTAATTTAACAATTAACACAATGCAAGGTCCCTTGGATAGTGGAGGTGATCACGGTCGTCCTGTCCTCTCTAATGCTCGGGATTTGGGTAAACAAATGAAATATCCCAATGCAAGAGGTAGCTGCCATCAGGCACAGGTAGTTAGGATATCGAGGATTGTTTAAGGAATTTTTGAGCCATTCCGCTCCACTCCTTTCTCAAGCGCATGGCTGGCTAGTTCATCATTCTGTCAGTTAGACTCGTAACCTGTTCGTTGCAACGCTTTACCCATCGTATCATATCATCATATACGCGATCGAGCTACCGTTAGCATACAACACAGCTTACCTGTCATGCACGAGCGGTCGATCGAATTCAATTCGTCGGCTGAAGCAGGCTGAAGCTGAAGCGCGCCGACCATTCTTTGCGCCAGCGAAGGAGAATGTTCTGCCTCTGCATGCTGCCCTGCTACTTTTGTTCTCGCCACACACACATCGATCGCTGCATGCTCACGTTTCACAATTTCTATGGCTGGATAGGCCGGTTGCTGATGACGCCGTCTGAATAATAACAACACTAATTTGGTCCTGCGCCATGTGAGCGGTCGGTCGATACGGTGAACACGAACCTGGCTAAAGGGAGTGCAAAGTGCAGCATCATTCATATCGCGCGCTTTACAAATCATCTGAAGCTTTTGCGGTGTTCAGGGCGGAGTGCAGGCCCATCTTGTTGCAGTGCCGCGAGCCCAGAAAGGGAAGTTAACTGTCTCGAGCCCTGCGCTGCACATCAGAATTTCACTTTTGGTTAGTGGTCGGTAGCGCTCAGCTGCTCTCGAAATGTATAGTTCAATACTCTCTGTTATTTTCTTATAGATTTTGAACTCTTATTTGCTCGACCCCGCGCCCACATGCTGCATGCGTAGTAGTGTATGGCTTTGGATCAGATTCTTCTAAGGTTGAAAGTTGAAACTGAAATGGGAGAATAATGTTGCCTCCAAAAAAAAAAGGGAGTATTATGGTTGGTGTTTGCTTTGCCCAACTGCGCTGTTTGGGTCATGGTGGTGAATTTCCATTCAAGTGGCTGATGGGCTAGCTTTTCGTGGTAAGCAAGGTTAGAATTATACTTGCCCTGAATCTGACTGAACTGAAGTAACCCTTTGCTTTGTAAGCATGCAGCTTTGGTTAAAAAGAAAGGAAGAACAATGCTAACGAGGCCAGAACTGCTCTTTGTTTATCGGACACAGTCATACTACAGGCGCAGTTGATGGAGCATGGGACCTTTCACCGTTGTGGAGGAGGCTCAATGAGTGTGTGCGCTCAAAAGTGATTTTTTTTTTAATTCCTCAAAAGTGATGTTGGTACAGTAGTAGACTAGTAGAGAACACCGGACCGGCAGTTAGTTGGTTGGGTCGTTGGGACGGGTCCATGTGTTAGGCTCGACTCGCGGGCAAATCCGGTGCCTCGTGGGGGACCTCGCCTCGAATTGGTGTGCATCCTCGTGTCTCGAGGATGCTGTAGGGTTGCTGCATGCTGGGGCATTTGGTCGCAAGCACTTCTCGCACATGGAGTGTTTTTCTTCTCGATCTCTTGTTGTTTTCTCTGCTGTCAGCTGTCTCTCCTGGCATCCATCCCCTGTAGGCAGCGCCATCTTCTGCTTCTTGGTTTGATCCGTTGCAGTTTTCTGCAGCTCACTGAGTCATTGATATGTTATCCAACCTTGCATGGTATTCGTTCAGACATGGATCTTGCATGATCACTGGCTAGCCGCTCTTGCTGTAATTATGGCAGGTGATGGGCGTTCCAGCGGTCGCCCTGACACGGGCGCCGTGAATGGAGGAATCAGGCCCCCACCGACAGTATGCACCATACGGTTGTTGCTGAACTGACTGATTCGGGCGTTCGCCGGCGTGCGGCAGCTGAAATCTGGGCCGAAAGTTCTCCTTGTCGTGGCTTCACGCCTTACCATACTCAGCAGCACTTGTCCACCACCTTTCCATTTAGCGTCTTTGCCTGAAGCCACCAGCAATTTTTGCGGGACAAAAACCACTATTTACTGCGAACGTTTGCCTGTCTTAATCTTAAATCTACGGGTTCATTTGGCTCCCCGAAATTTCTAGAATTGAATACATAGTATAAACTATAGTTATGGAAAAAAATTTAAAATTCCACAATTTTTCAAAGTTCACATAGAAATGTAAGAGGGATGTCGGAAGGGGAGTTCAAATACCAATGAAAAAACTAACTACAGATTCGGTCGGTACAAGCTGACAGTGGGCTGAGATCCAAACCAAACCCGCACCGATCCAAAGCATGTATATTTGAAAGTTAAATCCAAACCAAACTAGACCGTGACTTCAATCATCCACACCAAACCAAACCACTTGTACATTCAACCCATTAAAATACATTTTCAACCCACCAATTCACTGGCACCTCATGCTATTATTTATATTTAGCCATAAGCAAAAGCAAAAAATAAATAGATAGAATAAAAACTCATTATTAACTCTATTATTGATAGTCAAACCAAATCAGCCCACTTTAATAGGGCCCAAACCAAACCAGACCAACAGCTTTCTTAGCCCATTTCACCCCAAACCAATACAGCCCAAAAGCAAAACCAAACCAAAAAACCGGGCTTAACCCAAACCATTGTCAGGTTCGTACACCACGTGACAAATTAATTAAGAATAATTAATCCATCGCTAGCACATGCTTACTGTAGCATAACATTGTCAAATCATGGACTAATTAGACTTAAAAATTTGTTTCGCAAAATATTCATAATCTATGTAATTGATTATTTTTTACTATATTTAATACTCCATACATGTATCCAAACATTCGATAGGATAGGGACTAAAGTTTAGCCTGGTGAACCAAACAACCCCTAAATCTATCTCAAATTCATAGGGCGAGAGGTGGGAAATGGATTTCATGCATTCTTCTGCTTACGGCTTAAGTAAAGTTGTAGATAATTCTATAAATTTTTCTTCCACAACTAAAGTTTATACAATGAATTCAATTCTAAAATTCCGGAAAGCCAAACGGGCTATAATAGTTATTTGTTACGACCAACAATATCAATAACAAGAAGACATAATTATAGCTCACTATCAAAGCTACTATTAGATTCATGCATGGGATATCTAGCGATGAGTTGGCACCTAGCCAAGTTGCTCGATCCACGGTAGGCTAGGTAAGCAACATGACTCGTAAAGCCTCAGAGTCGGATATCCTTCAAGCGATTGACTAATCCACCACTCAGGCTTAATCGGTATGTGTTTACTGACGGTGTTATCCAACCAAGAGATTGTGATAGTGTCCCTTATGCCCTTAGACGAACAAATGAATCCAAAATAGGAATCCCTCCTTCGGCCGAGTGAACAGTCGACATAAAAGAGAAAACTCAACATAAAAGAGATCCTCTTCACCGTCATCCAGGAGATAGCTTGGGAGGCTGCGAAACGATCGAGGAGCTCCTATTGAGTATCAAATAAAAGGGTAGCTTACACATTTGTATTAGTGTCATGACAGTTTGGTTAACAACTTCACTATTTCTTCTAATCAGCCATCTACACCGTTCATGTACACTCACGCATGCAAACATTAACGAATAGCTTGGTGATCTTCATAAGTCCCACTACAGAGAAGCCCTTGGTGCCTGGGAAGGCGAAAGAACGGGCCCTCCTCCAAAAGACCCATGTACGGGGGCTCAGTCAGGCCCACGCTGTTCCCGACCTTGTGAGGCGACAAGCAACCAAGAGCCGCCATGCGTGGCTTCTCCTTTCTTGGGCTATGCTTCCCATCCTGACCAACACAAAAAATAATATTAAGTTTTGTTAGATGCTCAGAGCCTACTAGGCAGGCAGAGCCACAGGTGCCAGGCCCTGTCTGTTTACGCCGTTGCTCCAGCAAGGATGTGCCGGCCATTCCCAATAAAGGGTCACGATACAACATGACACGATGGGTCTAACCTTGCATGGAAATATCACCCTGCATATGGTCATACTCTTGACGTGCAACGGATGCCAGGAGAAGGCAAACTCAGTGAAGATTTAATGGCAATAACAAATGAGTGTTTGGAGGGTTAGCTCCAAGCTCTAGTAGAGGATGTTAGAGAAGGTTGAAGAATGTTAGCCAAGACAAAGAGATGATGATGGTGCTAAGTGCCTCCAGCAACCAAAGATTAGGATACAAAAATTTTAGGAGCAATTGAGAGGTAAGTCTCATTGTAGCAACCATTCAAGTACTTCTTAACATGAAAATGATGTTTGTTTGATAATTACAGTTTTTTCCCTTAGTCTAGTTGCATCGATGTAATTCTCACTAATTTCCAACTTGCAAATATTATGTTCATTATAAAAAACAAACACTTCGGCAAACAATTTCTCCCCCCTCTTCTTTCCTAATCTCGTCCAAAACGCTCCTAGTAGATGTCACACAATTAAGATATTTCTGTTGCAAAGCAACTGACAAGGTATTTGTCATAGTTAAAATGGACAGCATGAGAAACAAATAGAAGACAAATTCAAACGACAGGAAGTACAAAAGAACACCCGTTGCCTCTCTGTCCCTGTCTTCTCTTTCCACAAATTCTAGGACGTTGATAGTTGTTTGAACAAGTTAACTAAATTTCTAAGAGATTTATAATGAAAACTCCAAGGAGCATCAAATTAAGTCTACCGCACCCATTTATAGCTGTAATGATAGGTTTCAAATCGGTAGATATTTATACAATATACTCTTCTAGAATGTCATGCAATAAGTTTTTTTTTTGACCAGTGTCATGCAATAAGTTGTACGTTCCATGCAAAGAAACATACATGTTTGCTAGTTATTACAAAATACTACCAGTAGTACATTCCATAGCCCATACAGTACACTAGTACACCTGTTGACCAATTCACGAGAATAGATTAAAGATTACAATTATTGCACATAGAAGCGATGATGTGGTCACCTTTTTTTTATTTAATAAGTGGTGATACAAATAGCTTACATGAATAGATCGTAAGTTAGTTGAACACTCAGTGGAAAAATGATATGGACTCCTTACATGAGGAGATAATAAAACATCTAATGTTCTTTAGCTTTATATAAGAATAATAATATATACAGATACTACCGATAGTATACGTTCCATTAGCCAATAGTACACCCGTCGTACACATGTTGACCAATGAACAAGAGTAACTCGCACAACGCCGAGGGTCAACGCAATTCTCTTGTGTGTTCTATTCGATCCCGAAGATTGGATCGGAGAAAAATTCTAATAAGACCGTTAGTACTAACTATACACATGTTGACCACTGCCCAAGAGTTGCTCGCGTAGAACGGCGAGGGCCAGCGCAACTCTCGGACGTCGTGCACGCGCATAGGTCGATGGGATCGCGCGGTCTTGGCGCTAAACTCCTAGTTGATGCTGACACTGCTTCAAGGTATGGCCCCTCCATTCAGGGACGACGATTGGAGCCGCTCCGCTCGCCACGGGCTATGTTTAGCAATGGCCCGCGGTGAAGGTATAAAGTAGAAGCAGCGCCCGCTTGTCATCATCTTCAGTTTAATGCCTCCTCTCAGCTCAGCTGCATGCATCATGGCAATGTCCAGAAGCAAGTCGTGATCGTGATCGATCGATCATGGCGATGGTTATGGAGAACCAGCAGCCGCTGGCGCCGATGCCGGCGCCGCCCCTGCCTCCTCCCCCTCCGCCGCTGCCGCCCCTGCCGCCGCAAGCGTACAAGCACCGCTGCAAGGTGTGCAAGAAGGGGTTCACGTGCGGGCGCGCGCTGGGTGGCCACATGCGAGCGCACGGCGTTACCGACGACGGGCTCAGCGCCGACGACGCGCTCGACGACGATGACGACTCGGGCCCCTGCGGCGGTGCATGGGACTCTTCGGAGGCGGCGGGTGGCACGGCGGCGGCGGCAGCGGCGACGACGAAGCGCTTGTACTCTCTCCGCACCAACGCGGGCCGGCACAAGAATTGCAGGGTCTGCGAGAACTGTGGGAAAGAGTTCACGTCGTGGAAATCGTTGCTTGATCACGGCAGGTGCACCAACTGCGACCAAGAGAAGGACGACCTCAACATCCCCGGCGCCGACATCGACGGCGAAGATGAGGAGGACCTCGCATTGGCCGGCGGTTGGTCCAAAGGGAAACGCACGCGCCGGACAAAGGTGGTCGTTGTAGAAAACGGCGGTTCACAAACTGATGAACCGCTACCGGCCACCTCAAGGGAGGAGGAGGACCTCGCCAACTGCCTCGTCATGCTCGCGTCATCGCGTGGCAGCGTGCAGCAGCAAGCCATTGTCGACGTCCACCATCAGCAACCATCGGCGAGCAAGGATGAGAGCACATCGGCGAGCAAGGATGAGCATAGATTCCTTGCGCCGCCACAACCGATCTCTATGTTACCTCCTACCGTACAGCAATTCAAATTTCTAGCGCCACCACAGGTGATGCCGTCGCCGGTCGTGCCTCGTGGCTTGTTTGAGTGCAAGGCGTGCAAGAAGGTCTTCACGTCTCACCAGGCTCTCGGCGGCCACCGTGCCAGCCACAAAAAGGTGAAAGGGTGTTTCGCGGCCAAGCTAGAGAGCAGCCGCAACGATTCCCCGCAACCCAGCGCAGCAGCAGCCTCCAATGACAACATCAAGGTCATCGTTGAAGCCATTCCTGCCGCCATCGTCGACACCACGGAATCGAATGGTGTCGATGGCAATGCGGAAGGCAGCATGGTAAACGCTAGAACCACCGCGGTTGTCGCGGCCACCTCCTCTGCGCCAGAAATGGCTATCATGCAGGTCGACGAGGCGCCCTCATCCTCCACCGCTTCGCCCTTCAAGAAGAAGGGGAAGGTGCACGAGTGCTCCATCTGCCACCGCGTGTTCATGTCGGGGCAAGCGCTCGGCGGCCACAAGCGATGCCACTGGTTCACGCCGGGAGCCGGGGACCCGACGACGGCCGCGAACCTTGAGCGCTTCGTTACTGAAGGTCACGTCACCGTGTGCCAGCAGCTCAACCTCGGCTCCCTAATGTTTGCCACGCCGTCGGAGTCGTGTCTTGACCTCAACGTGCCGATGAATCCATCTGCAGTCGACCCAGCTGCCACGAGACAAGCAGGCGAGCTCAACGAAAGCATGCTGAGCCTCAATGCACCGGCGTCGCTGTACATGCACCCATGGGCGGGACATACCAAAACGAGCAATATGCACAATGCGGCGGCGTTGACAGAAGCCACAGCCACCGAGGAGGATGAAGCGGATAGTACGAGTGCCAAACGAGCCAAGATCAGTGACCTCAAGGACATGAACATGGCTGGGGAGACCTCGCCCTGGCTGCAAGTTGGCATTTCCCTACCGTCCGACACCAACGAGAGACTGATCGGGCCCAAAGGCTAGAATATATATATTGGAAGCACTTACTTATATATACTATATAGTTTCATGTATGGATATTTAATCGGTAAGTATTTGTATATATATTATGTAATTATTAGGGAATGGATCTACCTGTATGGTATTCCAACCTACAGGGAGCGTATTGCATTGCAAGGGAACAGTAAATAGGCTTCTTCCTTTCTGTACGATTCTATAAGGAGCCTTTGGATTTATATTTACAGTTTCCCATTCCCACCTTTTTTCCCCCCATTTTGCTATAAGCTACTTTTTTTTTTTTTTTTTTTAATCTTCAATTCGGCAGTTCCAAAGTAAAAGTATATATATTGTAAAATGATTCTCCTGCTGTTTTCAGTTTGGGTTGTCTAACATCTGATTATCTCCTTAGTCTCTCTGTGTACTACTATGTATTGTGTGCTATGGCTAAAACTACTACTTCCACTCACAATACAACAGGAGAATCACCAACACACTAGTATGACCATTATTAATTGTTACTCCCTTCATTTTAAATTATAATTCATTTGACTTTGATTTCCTAATTTAAGTGTTAGAATTTTACAATATTACCTAAGAAACATTTGTCGGTGGTGAGAAAAGAACACGAAAAAAGCTAGAAAATCAATTTATTCAGTCATAAAGAGGTGCTATACATTTTCTCATGATAATTCATCCGATGTTGAGATCAGTGATTCTTTTAAAATTAAAGGTGTTGCAAGTGACTTTCCTAGATTAGCGTTTGAGATTCTGGAGTTTGTTACGACTGCATATTGATATCCAAATATTTCAGTAGCCTATCAAATCCTCTTAACTATTCATGTGACTGTAGCTTCACATGAAAGAAGTTTCCCAAAATTAAAGCTGTTGGAGAACTATTTGAGATCAACTATGTCACAATAAAAGGTTAAATGGTTTGGCTATGTGCACCATTAAGAGGGGTACGTTGGACACTTATTGATCTCAATATACCATCCTCGATGATTTTGCATCAAAAAATGCCGGCAGAAGTATCTTTTTATGAGAAGTAATGGATATTATGGAGTTCTATTCTACTGTTGTTCTAGTCTACATTGTTCCATGATAATTGTCGAACATGTTAAATTAAAAATATATTATTGGTTTTGTTTTCGCTTTGAAAAAATAGCACTTATATCTATTATAAGATTTTATATATGGTTTAGAAGGGCCGTTGCGACGAGTTCGTCATTAGGGACGGAGGACTTGGTAGGGCGAGGTAGGGGCTCCGCCGTGGATACCCCCACCCTGAGTTGCCCCGGCGGCCATGGATCGATGGATGCAAGGTTAAAGAAGGTCTGCTGCTGATATTGAACAACTGAAGCTGAAGACTGAATGTCCGCGAGGAAGAAGACTGGAATAGAGTACTGAACCGGTTACTTCATGGCTTCTTTAGTTGGCCTTTGGGCCTTGCGCTTGCGTTATGGGCTTGTGGCTTGGGCTGCGCAAGTGTTCAGGACATATGGTCCATCGACCATCGTTCAGGGACTGCAGTACTTCCTTGGTTTCCATCAGGCGCGACGACGCGACGCTTTGCCTTCCGCCGCCGCCGGCCGCTCCAAATTTGCATCGCGATTCGCGAGTTCGCGGCTGCTGGGTGCCGACTGCCGACTTCTCAGATGCGGTGTGGGCTGTGCCGCTGTGGGCAACGACAGCGAGCTGGCAATCACAGACGATGAGAAGCCGTTAGCTGCGGATCAGTTCGTGACTTCGTCACGGCTCAATTCGGCACTGTAAGGTAGTTCGTCGTCCAACGCTCTGACACGTTTTCAGTTTTTCCATTGTGGTTTGTTTAGTCTTTTAGTTATGAGTTAATTTGGAGAAAATTGCTATTATATAATGTGAAACAACAGACTTCACTATTATAGAACTTCAATGGTTGACTTCGCTAAAACGACTCTTGAAACATTGGCACTTTGTTATACATGATATTTGATCTTTTTACTCTTTTTTCTTAACTGTACATGTATTTTGCCATGGGATGACATTTTTACCCTTCTGCCTCATTCATGTAAGAGCTATTTTGTGTCAACTGTTTCGGTCTTTCCTTGGAGGCCATTTTTTATACGCAAAAATATTGTGTACAAGCTATTTTGTGTATGAGCATTATTGTTGAAGTCAGTATAATGCCTCATTGGGTACTGTTGTGCACGAGAGCTATAAAATCTAGCGTAACCTTAAGCAGCAAACAACCTCTGGTGATCTGACAAGTTGAAAATCTCCTGCAAAATTCTGCAACTGCAGAAGCAACCTCCCCATGCATCACGTTATACGTAAACACTAATTAAACAGGCGCAGCCTAGCCTCCCATAACAGCGATTAGTACCTTCCAAAATTTAGAGAAGCCAGAGATTTACTTATTAATTAAGTAGGAGTAGGTGCTACTAGCAGTTTGGGTCAGCAAAGCATTTAACTGCTTAGCAAGTCCATTCAGGTCCAGCCGTGCATTCATTCGTCCACTAACTACTCCAGTCCACACGCACGACGTAAGCGCGCGCGGGCGCGGCCGGAAGACGGCGGCGGCGGGCGCACGGCCAGCAGCTAGTCGCGCCGCATGCGTCCCGTTTGGGTGCGGGTGTTTGTTTGTCCACTGGACGGCAACCACCTGCGTAGCCGACGGACGGACACCACGCATCTGTGCTGCTGTACTGTACCGAGTCCAGCTGCCACGGATCCTGGCCGTTGCGGTGTACCGCTGCATGCCATCCTGTCATTCTGGGCGCTGGAGTACCAGTGCGTATGGCTGTTGCAGCGCTGTGCTGGTGTTACTCACTGGACTGCAGTAAAAAGAGCACTAGCTATCGAGCTGGAATGGAAGGGAAGATCAGAAAAGAGAAATTTGGGTGCTGAAGCTGAAGCGAGAGTGGAGAAGGAGACGAATGAGTTTGCGCCCCTGCATTAATGTGCATCGATCAAGAAACAGTGAGCTGATATCCCACCCCTGAGGCCTGAGCTGCCTCCGCAGCACAGGCCAATGCAGCCAGGCCACCACTTGGCTTTGACTTTGAGCAAAGCGAAACTGAAACGAATGTGCCGCGAGCGGTAGCCGAATTTATTGGGTACTTGACTATTAATTAATTCCAGGCCCCGCACTCGCTGAGAAGCACTGAAGCAGTGATAGATATAGCATGCAGGAGGCATCAGCGTTCTTGACCGTGCAGCGCTGAAGCTGCAGGCACCAAAGCTAGCTATAGTACCCTGCTCGAATGGAACGGACGCACGCACGCATGGCTCGCCGCCGGCGCAGCACGCAACGCCCAACAGCCTACAGCAGGTGGTGGACCGGGCGGTTCGTACTTGGTGGGGTAATCATGTGGATTTGTCCGCTCATCGTCAGGCTCGCCACTAATCAATCCGCGCGGTGATGGATCATGTGTCACCGGCCCACTCTACGACCAGGGCGGGTGAAAACTGTGCCTAGCTAGACATGGCGGTTTCGCTTCAGGTCGAGCGCACCAAAGGGGTTGCATTGCCACCGTACGGCCGCACCGCAGTTGTCGCTCGCTGGTCGCTGCTAATGTGGGAAAAAAAAACGAGAGCAAAGCACTCCCCCCGGTCGGTGAAGTGAAAACTGTCGCTCGATCGATGCAGTGTACTAGTAACAATCTCCGCGTCCCGTAGTATTAGCTAGCAATGCTTCCATTTGTTGAGGATATGAATGTATACTAGCTTAGCTAGTAGTAACACGTACTGCTTTTGATTTTCCACGAAAATGGGTACTGAAATGTACTCACATTCTTACAACCCAACTGCTGTATTTGCCACACTTTGATTATCTTCTTTTGACTTATTCCTCCCTGTCCTTCATTCCCGGCCCTACCTCAACATTCTCTATTGAAATGGGTACATGACTAATATCGGCGGATTTAACTATTCCGCTCTACATATATACTAATTTTTACTATATATCAAAGCATAGTGTTATATCTAGATGTATAGATAAAGCACTACACTTAAAAAAATAAAATGACCTATAATTTTGAACGAAGGAGGTACAGCTTAGTCAAATCAAACTGGTTGAAACAAGAAAATTAAGGAATTCGGGAGTCTATAACAGTAGAAAGAGCTTACGATAATATTTTCTTTTTCATTTTATTTTTACATTATAGGGTCCATTGACTCCTTAGCCATCTATAAAGTTTTTAGGGTCTGAACTTGGCGCCTTAGCCAATCGAGCTATCCTAAACTTTTTATGTGTATGTTTGGGAGTGGGAAGGCATGCAACAAAGAAAAGGTATTGGTTCTTGTCCATGACTATGATCCAACAAAGAAAAACTCGTGGGTTCTTTTTTTCGCTGTACTATGTTAGTGACTATGATCACAAGAAGCTATCAATTACCTCCATGTATGGTTGTGCACCAATACAACGGGTCCGCCCATCGATTTGTAGAGCAGACATGTATGCCCCACGTGACGCCGTAGTACATTTGGAAAACCCTTTGCGTTTCCGTGCGCATGAGTTACAAGCGAGGGGATGCGTTCATTCACGCCAAACAAAATACGGTTGGGTCACAGACTGGACACAGGGGTTGGGCCATGGACTGGACACAGGGTTTTCACTGGATTTTGGCGTATGCGCCTAAGGACCCCTTTGTGATGTAGTAGGAATCAAAAGATTTTAAAAGATTTAATTTATTTAGAAAATTTTCTTATTAGGACCTTTCTGAATAAATGATTGAACCCTAGGTTCTTATGAGGGGTCAATGTATTTTTTTCCTAACCACCCACATGCTAGCTTTATTGCATTATAGATCCGCATAGGATTTCAATTGCAAGGGCACATGGATGATACATTTTTCCTATTCCTATAGCTTAGTACTTGTTTGGAGTACCATATTTTTTTCAGTTCTTACGATTTTCTTGTAGAATTAAACTAATTCCTATGATATTCCTATATGCTTCCTATGAATTCCCTACGCTTCAAAAAAGGAGCTATAACATACTTAGATATCTAGTAATTATTCGAGGCCTAAACATTTTCGACTGATTTTTTGGTGCATCCTTAGTGCTCTCGATTACTACAAGGGATCCAATCCAATGAGCACATAGGTATCATGAGTGGTGAGTATGTTAGGTGTGCGGTTTTAGCCTGTATTAAAAATGAACCTTATATATTACAACTTCTTTATCTTTTATGATTTTTAATAGCTTGAACACTTGAATTTATTAAATTTTTCTTCTAAACAATAAGCTTATGGCTATCTAAATTGGTTATATGGAATCACGTATCAATGCAATCATACAAATGTGTATTTAAATAAAGGACAAAATGTTGGCATAATTTATAGAAGCGATGGGAAAAATCATATTCACTAGTGTGAGAGGTCAATGCATAAAAGAGTCGCTTAATTTAGCTGTGCATCCTAAACACTAGAGGGAGAGATAGAGAGAGAGATTTCACTATCTGGCATCCATTTAATATGGAAATCATCGGCGCAAGCAAAACCGCAAATTGCATTCATGATTGTTTGGTAGAGGATCAAAACTAATTTTGTCTAGCACCTATACATATATATGGTCTAGCATCTTTGGTGCAAATATAAGGCATTATTAGTTGTGAATTGTGATAATTCCATAACAACACAGGAGCAGATAGATGGGTCCTAAAAACCTGGAAGCAATTCAAGCCGTCAAAGCAGCAAAAATATCTCTGCTTCGATTTGCATGAGCCAATTGCAAGCTCAACGCTCTCACCGCGATTGAAGGTGCCAACGAGGAAAGAAAAATAAATGTAAAGAAATGAAAGGGAAATTCCTGAATGAAAAGAAAAAAATAAATAGGAGAGAGAAGCTGGCTGTTCCGCTCCGCTCCGCTATATTCTAACTTCCCCCGCAGCTCTCTCGCTCGCTCACGCTCTCTCTCCTCACCATTTTTGCTCCTTCCTGCCGAGAGAGAGCTCACCGAGCTCCGAAAGGCGCCGCAAGCTCTCCTCTCGCCATGGCGAAGAACACATGCAAGCTCTGCTCCCGCCGCTTCGCCAGTCCCCGCGCCCTCGCCGGGCACATGCGCTCCCATTCCATCGCCACAGCTCAGGCCGCGGCAGCGGCGGCGGCGGCGGCTGCTGCTTCTGCTGCGGCGGCAGCGGCGAAGCAGCAGATCTCATCGGCGTCCTCCGCTTCGACCTCCTTCGCGGCCGCCGACGAGGACGCCGGCTTCAAGACGCCCGCTTCCTCCACCTACGGGCTCCGGGAGAATCCGAAGCGCAGCCTCCGCGTGGCCGATGCCGCCTTCTCGGATCGCGAGAGCGAGGCCGAGTCCACCCCGCCGCACGCCAAGCGCGTGAACGCCGCCGCCATCTGGGGCGAGCCCGAACCAGCGAGCTCGCTGTCGGAGGTCTCAACCCCGGAGGACGTGGCGCTATCCCTCATGATGCTCTCCCGCGACTCCTGGCCATCGGCTGTGCTCGGCGAGGACGACGACGACGACTCCGACGACGGGAGCGACGACGGGTACGCGCCCCCGCGCCGCTCCCGCGGGCCCCGACGCCCGCGCCGGTGGAGAAGCGGACGCAGTTCCAGTGCGTCGCGTGCAAGAAGGTGTTCCGCTCGTACCAGGCGCTTGGCGGCCACCGCGCCAGCAACGTGCGCGGCGGCAGGGGCGGCTGCTGCGCGCCTCCCGTGGCCCCGGCTCCTCCCCCGCAGCCCCAGCCGCCGCTTCCGCCATTGCCGGAGCACCGTGACGAGGACGAGGGCGAGGACGTGGATGCAAAGCAGCAGCTGCGCGAGTGCCCCCGCTGCTACCGCGTGTTCTCCTCGGGGCAGGCTCTCGGGGGCACAAGCGGTCCCATGTGTGCGGCGCCGCGGCCGCGGCGTCGCTTGCCGGCACCGCCGCCGCTTCCACCACATCAGCCGCCGCCACTCCTCCGTCCCCGATCAACAGCCCCTGCATGATCGATCTGAACGTGGCGCCGCCGTCCGAGGAGGTGGAGCTCTCTGCCGTGTCAGATCCCCACTTCTTCAATCCCGGTGCTTGAAGCTGAAGCAGTCAGATTAGCGCCATCATCATTCTGGATGATGATTCAGTTGCTGGAGATGATTCGTGGTGAGCATCATCTGGGAGATAAATCCATCAAAACTGAAAGGTAAAAAATAATCAGAAAAATGGAGGTGAAGAAAAGAAGCATCTTTTTGTAGGTTACAATGGTAGCTTGCTCATCGTTTTTCTATTCCATTGGTTTGTGAGTACAATGTTCTGTGTCGTTGCTGTTAATTTCGTTTCCTGTTTGAAGCGACTGGTTAAATGGAACATATATGTAGATTATATGGTATGAGCAACTTGGCCTGTTGATCCCAAATGCAGCAGCAGCATCATCGAAACAAATCAGCAATGGGGAAAGAAAGAAGTAGTAGCTTAACCATAGCTTTCTGTTGCATTCTCAGTAGGAGTGTGTATGCTTTTGCTATCCTCGCCAGAGTCCATGCTTACTACTAGTCGAATGAATATCCATGGCATACGCTGCATTGCACGCTACTACTACTACGCCAGCATCAGCAGAAGCAGAGCCAAAAAAGCTCCATGGATTGTACCAGCAGTGCAGTAGGAGTAGTAGCCGAAGAGGAGCAAGCAGCTGCTCGCTTTTCCACTGATGAGGAGCACAGACAGAAGCAGCATACACGGCAGTGTTGAAAGCCACACCGGCAGGCAGCGCCTAGTACCACTACTGCAACTTTGTTTTGTTCTGCTGCTGCCTTTTTCTCTCTTTTGCCTTCTGGCTTGGCAGCAGCGCCCCTTGCCACACCACCTGCATGCACGCGCCGTTCCTTCCACTGCTGGTATGAACAGCTCCTCGTGCCGTGCCCCCCCTGTGTCCATTGCAGCCGCTTGCTACCTGCTCTGTCTGCCTCTGCAAGTGGGTCCGGATCACGGTCGCTTGGTTTCCTGTACGCATTGATTGCGTGCGTACGTAGACCAGACACGGATACGGTGTGCCAGTATACATACACAAATACTAGCAGTATTCGTGTACGACGACGACCATTGTGCTCTGATAATTTGCAGGGAAAATACTGGCGGCCATCCTTTCAGTCCTTTCACCGTGAAACGGCACACGGTTTTGCCGCACTCGCCCTCCACGTTTGGAGGCCGGCGGTTAGAGCCGCGGCCCACCGCCGGCGTCCACGTGGCGCCCCCTCCTTTCTGGGGCTTTCTCGCTCTGTGTCCTTCCAGGTTCCATTTCCTACCACACCGGTGGACGGAATTTGGCAGGTGGGGACGGTCATTATCTAGCGAAATTATTCCTTGACACGGAGTGATTAGCGCGTGGTTTACCGTGCGCGCAGCGTTCTGACGCTCGCTCGTGGGCCCGCCCGCCCGCCGTATCTGGGGATTCTGGGGAAGCTGGCGGGGCGCGCGGCCCGAGGCGGATCGCGCGGGCGAAACGGTTGGGCCACG
Source organism: Chrysopogon serrulatus (assembly GCA_015844335.1). Lineage (NCBI taxonomy): Eukaryota > Viridiplantae > Streptophyta > Magnoliopsida > Poales > Poaceae > Chrysopogon > Chrysopogon serrulatus. The sequence goes on from JADLZL010002520.1 coordinate 42,044, forward strand.
GCCACGCACGGCTGCGCGCGTCCGTGGGAGGTGGGCGTGACGACCGGGCCCGGGGCCGCGCCAGGTGGGCGCTGGACGCTGGCCAGTGGCCACGGCCGTCGTCGGGTGGGGTGGGGAGTCGCCGGGACGTGGTGGGGCCGGAATAAAGCGCGGGGGCGGGGGCCGCGCGCCGGAGTGGGGCGCGCCGCACGCGTGACGTGGAGGCGGTGCCGTCGCGGCCGTCAGATCCTGATTGGACGAGCGCTCCGCGTCCCTGTCAGCCGTCGAGTCTTTGTCATCTCTCATAGTCTCATCATCGCCGTCCAGTCGCCCGTTGTGTACTCCTACTCGTACTGTACAGTCATGGTTGCTCACTGTTTCATACGTACGTCTGCCTGTCTTCGACAGTACAGGTACTGGAGTAGTGGACTGCACTCCACGCGAGTCATTCCATTTGTTCCCGGGTAGAGTAGTACTGGTACAGTACCTCCGTCCGGAGAAGCCAAGGCTACAGTAGTAATTCCAGATCGATCTCTAGCCAATTCTTAATACTTAATCAAGTTCATAAAAAGAATATTTATAGCATGATGAAAAATTTGATTGTACTTATCTGCCGATGTTATCAAATATGTCGAGTTCATTGCAATTACATTTTGTGTCATTTGTTCTAAAAACAATTTGGAATGAGACATTCTATGTTCTTTTTTAGGGATTTGCTAAAATTTATATGTCTATTCAGGCGATGGTTATTGCATATATTTTATATTAAAATTATATGTTTAGTTTGTTGCAATTTACTTATGTAGGTTTAATTTGTAGTTTTTATTCTGAGAAAAACTATTAGACAAAACCACAAACACATTGAGAATCTAATCTTTGTTGGTACAGAGACAATCAACAATTGCTTCTATAGCTAGACGACACCACAAAAATTTTGATATGTTATGATACAAAGATAAATAACAAATCACAATAGTGGCAATTTACCAATACAAAGATATAGTTGGTCGTACAAGAATGTTGTTATCTAAAATCGTCTTAAACTTTATAGGAGAGAAGTGATTCTTTTTATGGATGAGGAAACTGTAGATCTGAAAGGATGTGATTATAGTATTAATTTAAACGATATTTCAATTTAGCTTAATGTATCAGGTTTGCTTAGTATACATTTTATAATATATAACTATTTATAGCCATAAATATGTATAATATTTCTAGTTGAGTGAGTCAAACTTTAGAGGTATAGGCGTGAGATAGAATTTGCATCTTTGTTTCTTTTTTCAAAACTAGAATTTGCATCTTTCTAGGGACAAACATAGTAGAATTCAGCAAATTCTGGCGGTTTTGTTGTTTCTCGACGACGATGGCCCGTGGTCGAAACTCGAAAGTCGAAAGTCCAGATGACAATGTGGACGGCCGGGGGTCCACGGTCTGGCAGGAAGGAACGAGTACTCCGATCAACGGTTTCACTTTTGCTCGGCCGTGTCTAGCTACGATCCAGTGCTCGAATTGAACCGTGCTGCATTGCTACGGCTCCAGCGTGTGTCCTGCTGGCAACTTGGCCACTGCAACTTGAGCATCCCGGCAGGTACTACGGGTTGGCCTGGTATAGCTAACGCCTAGCAACCTATCACCAACCTAGCTAGGTCTGCACAGTAGTTTTCTCTCCTCCAGCAATTAATGCAGTGTGTACTGTGTAGGTGCTGGGCAGGTTCTTCCATACATGCACGCGTGACTCGACCGGCCGGTTTGTTTTTGTGAAGTTGCTCACACAGGTGGCATGCATGCCATAGTGTGACTAGTGGAGTCTGATGGTTCTTCCAGTGCTTAGCTTAGCCATAATGCCAGACGGTAATGTGATAGGCATTTTAGGACCAAAGCATGATAGCGTCACCAGCCATTTTAGATCAATTGCGATTATGTCTAAATATATAACTTTCTCTATCCTATAGAGCTGGTTACCTGGGAACTGTGATTGTGAGGTGAGCATGATTTTCTAACAATAAAAACAACGAGACTGTGATATGTGAGTGTTCGCTTCTGCTATAAACCGGCTTCTTCTTATCAGTCAACATTATTTTTCTCCCATAAAAAAGAAGCCAAAATACACTACTCTAGATACACACATCAGCGGCGGTTCAAAACCCCCATTCAGTGCCGAATTTTGAACCGCCACAGCCAAGTCGGCAGTGATGTGGGATGATCATCAGTGGCGGTTCTTTCAAACCGCCACCGATGACCATCAGTGGCGGTTCTAGAACCGAACCGCCGATGATGATGGTTTTCAAAAATTACGATTTTAAATCCAAAAATAGCAAAAAAAAATAGCAAAAAATAATTTTTCACCTAGCAAGGGCCTCCTAGCCACCGGGCTGTTACTTTTTTTAAGTCACGTATTTTTCACATCAGCTCATGCAAATGCGGCCAGCTAGATTCGAACCTCGCAACCTCCCCCTCGCACGTACCTGCTCTACCACCGCACAGAAATGTCGGGTTGTGACTATAGCTTGTTTTGGGTCTCCTCATATTATACCAAGCGAGTAAAAATTGAATATTTGAGGCCCTAAATGAATTCAAATAAAAAATTGTCAACTACAAAGTTTTATAACTTTTTGAGATCTACAACTTTCATGTTGGCCATTTCTCCATCCAAGGTCATTTAAAAATTTAAATTTCAAATTTGAGAAAGTCAAACATGATTTTCTTTGACAAGATGATTTAAAATCAAAAAATTGTCAATTATAAAGTTTCATAACTTTTTGAGATCTACAATTTTTTGTTTTAGCCCTTTGTCCATTCAAGGTCATCTAAAAAAAGGTCATTTAAAAATTTTAAATTTCAAATTTGAGACATTCAAACATAATTTTACATGAGAAAATAAATTCAAATGAAAAGATTCTCAACTATAAAGTTCTAGAAATTTTTAAGATCTACAACTTTTATTTTGGTCATCTTTTCATGCGACTTTGTTTTATCACTCAAAATTTGAATTCAAAGAATTAACTACTTTAAACACAATTTTGAAGGTGTAAATGATTTTAGCCGGAAAAGCATGAATAACAAAGTTTCGCAACTTATCAAGATCTAAAACTTTATTTTGGTTATTTTTTTATTTGATAAAGTAATAGTGATATTGTTCACAGATCTTACATATCTCTCGCATAGTTTCCTAAAGTATAAAAGATAGATGTAAAATTTATGAACAATGTTACTATCACTTTGTCGGATAAGAAAATGACCAAAATAAAAGTTATAGATCTTGATGAGTTCTACAACATTCGTTTTGATCATCTCTCCAAAATTCATCATTTTTTTGTGCTTTATTTTTAATATTCGGTATTTAGCAGATCACATAAGTGGCGGTTTGTGGCTAAAAAAAACCGCCACCGATGGCCTGTATCATTGGTAGTCCCATCAGTGGCAGTTTGTGGCTAAAACGCCACTGATGACCCCGTATCAATGTCGGTTCTTGGCTAGAGCCGGCAATGATGTTTGAACTCCACATTAGTGCCGGTTTCATCTACAAACCGGCAGTGATGTAGACCTTCGATGCCGGTTTCATCCACAAACCGACAAGATGATGCGCACAACCGCAATCGAAGAGATCAATGCCGGTTCTTCTAAAAAACCGCACAAATGTTGCCGACATTGATAACCGAATCTATAGTAGTGATAAGCCATTTCAGCTTCTGCTTTTACTTATAAGCACAAGCGAACATTCACCTCGTTTAGATTGCGCAAAAAGATAAAAAAATTTTAACTTTGCAACTGTAGCATGTTTCATTTGTATGTGGCAAATATTGTCCAATCGTGGACTAACTAGGCTTAATAGATTCGTCTCGTGATTTACAACTAAACTGTATAATTAGTTATTTTTTTACTTACATTTAATGCTCTATGCATGGGGGTAAAAACTTGATGTGATGGAGAGAGAGTGAAAAAGTTAAAATCTAAACAAGGCCATAGTGAATGTTCACTTGTGCTTATAAGTAGAAGCGTAAGCGAAACAACTTATTTATTTTGGTTTTTTTTTATGGGAGAAAAATTCCATACAATACAGAGTATTTTTCGGTAAGAAATTCAAGGGAGAGCTACAGTTCCCTGGTCAGTGTCTCGTAGTACTGCATGTGTACGGAGTAGTATATATAGTAGGACTCTGCACGAGGCAGGATGTGATGGAGTGATGCATGTAGCCTGGCCATTAACGGGCGTCCTCCGTGTGATGGATCGAGCTTGCGGGGTGCCTCGCTCGGTGGACTGCTCCTGACCTGCCCGCGCGCTCCGCTCACATGGACACAACATGTTTACACAACATGGTTGGCGGTCTGCACTGCGCGAAGGGCCATGCGGGGCCGGGCCGGAGGAGCACTGCATCAGTGATCACTTCAGTACGTTGTGACGCTTTTGCCGTCTCCTCTCGCCGTTGGGACTTGGACGCCCGACAAGCACCACGCACTACCGTTCCTATACAGAAACAGGAACACCCACCTGACTACCTAAGGGGTTGTTTGGATTGGGTGGGTTAAGGATAGGGATGGGGTTATCCTACCCCTCCTAAAAGGTATCATTGCATTCTAGCCATTCATTCTTTACACTTATTTAATCCTAGCCGTTCATCAATTTCCTTTTCGCTATCCCATTCCTTATCCCACTCAATCCAAACGCCCCCTAAGGTGTTCGGTTGGTCATATAAATTAAGTTAATAAAATAAGCTGGTTGATTTGCTGTAAGAGAAAAATTAGCCTCCTCACTCACTACGTCCTAGTTGTTGATTTCTTTGCCGCATCATGCTCCCCGCGCAGCTCCTTTCTTCGGCATTAGCCTTTCCAGGTGGCTAATCGTGCCCTCCCTGGCTCCCTGCGTCCCCTATTTTCTAAGCATCCAACCGCCGCTTAGTCTCAATTGTTGATTCTCTCTTTCTCATCCCTGTTCCCTGATGATCTTTTCCTTTTCCTTAAGGTCTTTCTTCCCGACATACCTCAGTAGTGGCGGCGATGACACACAAATCTATTGTCACACCTATCAAGCCGACACGACATGATTAAGAAGCCTCGGTGCCACGCCTAGGTTGAGGAGAGCAGCACAGTGTGGCGACATGCCACGTCATGGCTATGCCATCGTGAATAATAGGGTGGCACATCAACGCATACCGACATGCCAAATAAGACCTCAAAGAAATTGAAACTCCTACTAGACGAAGATATCCTAACGCTTCTCTTAAGCAAATTTAGCTAGCAAGTAACCCAAGAAGATAGGCTCAATCATTTCTTGATCCCACACAGGGGAAGAGCACTTGGTACGCTTTCAAGTTTGGTCTCCAGGTTTTTCATTCATTGCAGGCAGAGGTCCCGTATCTTTCCTTCACCGTGGGTACAATATAGCATTTTTTTTAGCAAAAAGTCAAGACTCATCGACCAGATTAATCTATTTGAATTGGCTAGAGCTAATTTTTAGCTAGCTAAAAATAGAGCTAATAAATAGGAGGCTAATAAAAGCAGTCTAAATTAGCTCATCCAAACAGGCAGAGAGCCTTGGCTAATAGACCCAAGTCTTTGGATCTTTTTATTAGAAATAACATGGTATTCAAGCCGCTTGCTAGCATTTTCTTAAGAATACTGTTTGTAGCGGTAGAGGAGCAATGCAGCGTACGCGTTGACGGATTCTCCCGTGGTTTTGCCTAGCCACCGTGCGGGCTTTATTACTGGGCCGCTCTGCAAAGGTTGCGGAAAAGACAGCCAAGCGGCCGAGCAAAACCATGCATATGCAATGCATGCATTGATGCATCTGTAGCCAAGCGGCCCACGCAGCCACGCTAGTAGTACATGAGAACTCGAGGCATTCATCTGTACTGTACTACGTTCCGAGCTCAGGTAGCAGTTTTTGCTTTGTTTAGATACTGAAATTTTTTCAACTCTGTTACTGTAGCACTTTCGTTTGTATTGATAAATATTATCCAATCTTGGACTAACTAGGCTCAAAAGATTCATCTCGTGATTTATAACTAAACTGTGCAATTAGTTATTTTTTATTTACATTTAATGTTCCATGCATATGGATAAAAATTGATGTGATGGAAAGAGAATGAAAAAACCTGGAATTTAGGGTGATTTATAATTAAACTGTATAATTAGTTATTTTTTACTTACGTTTATATCTCACAAACGAATTTAAGTTTGGACAAGATATTTTACAAGATTATGTATCATCATATCATCTACATGTATGATCTTTTGGATGAATTTAGATGAATTTTTTGACGTGATTTGTAAGAGTTTTTACGGGAAGTTAGTTTGCACTAAATATGTTCCCATCTAAATAAGACCTGGATACGGCAAGTGGCTTGCGTGTTTACTCTTCACTGTAAATAGAAGAAACCTAACGTCAAAACTGGGACGCTCGAACAGGCAACGCACAGCAAAAGCAGGAAGCATCTCTGATCAGGCTTGGGAAGGAGGACTGGAGGAGTGCAGGTGCAGCAGTAGAAACTGGAAGGATTCCGTCTCCAATTGGACACCAATGCTCTCACCAGGAAATACAGTCTGCTCTGACGAACCGAGTACACCTTGACAACCGCTCTCAGGCAGCTAAGTAGAGAGAGGTACTACTTGGATAATGTCAGTTACGCGGTTCGTCCCGTAATAAATAAGGTTAGGAGAGATGGTGTTTCAGCTCTAAACACGAAAATTAAGATGATACTATCTTGTTTGTAAGAGTGACCTTTAGAAATCGTGCTAGTTAAATCTTTTTAACTTTGACTAATTTTATAAAAAAATAACAACATGTATGATATAAATTGAGTATATTATGAAAATATATTCTATAATAAATCTAATATTATTAATTTGATAATATAAATTTTAATGTTTTGTTTTAGAAATTTGGTCAAAATTTAAAAATTTAGATTTAAAATAACTCTAAAAAATAAGTGAGTAACTCATTAGAATATGTATGGAAGGCTAGATAGAAATCAAGTACTATTAGGTGACCAAAAGAGTGGAGTACTACGCGTGTGTGCCAAACTGCCAATGCAGTTGCTGTTACGCGTAGATAGCATCATGAGGATTGAGGAGGCACGGGTATGAGACGACAAAGTGATGCATGTGGCTGCTTCGTTGCTGCGCTGCTGCTGCTGCTGCTGCTGCTTGGATGCATCGCATCCTTCGCACAGAGATACTGTAGAGGGCAGAGCTGGTGGTACAGACTGAGAACGCATCGTAGTTTGTTCTCCGTGTGCGGCAGAGAACGGGAATGATTTCGTTTCAGTACCAGGCACTCTCGTCACAGGTCACAGGAAATGAAAGATCGAGACCGCGAAGGCGGATACTCCTAGCACTAGCAGGATGCAGGAAGCAGGTACTAGGTATAGTAGGTGGGTACAATACCTTGCTTTGCCGCTGGTGGTACGTACAGTAGTATAGTATACAGGCAACAGACTACCATCATTGCTCTAGGCAATGACAAAACGCTGCCCGGATGCCGCTCATGCAAGCTACTAGTATCGTATATATATACTAGTACGAGTACTTACGAATTCGTATCTGTCACAGCGACGAGGAGGAGGAAGCGCCATGGACTGGGCACCCGATGGCAAGATAATGGGCCGATGGCTAGGTACATCTGGGGATGGGCCTACTTATGGACTGACAGGATACCAGCAATACGAAGAGATCTAGCACCAGGCCAACTCCTGTCCTCTGTCTGTCTACTACTTTATCCGTTTTAAATTATGAGTTGCTTTGACTATTTTGGTACATCTATTTTACTATATATCTAGAAATATAATAAAATAGATAAATAAAAAAAAGTTAAAGCGACTTATAATTTGGAACGAAGGGAGTACATCTCAACATCTGTCCAATTACCTCGTTGATGTTCTTGCTGATTCCAGTCCAAACTATCCGATTCTTTAGAGATCGTATCAGTTACTCACCATGACACTACTTCATTGGGCCTCCATGTCGATGAATGATGTACAATCTTTGTGAGCAGGGACGGATCCATGAAAATATCTAGAGACTTCTTCAACCTTTAAACAGTTTCAGCCTCTGCTTAAGGTGTATTTATAATTTTCAGGGGCTCCATAGGTTCGGCGGCTGTAGGGGGGCTAGAGGCCCGTCTGCCCCACGGATGTCTATGTCCCTGTTTGTGAGATAATCTCTATCTACATCTCAAAATATCTATCGTTATCGTCCAATGCCTAATTAATCGCCTCGCGCTCCTCTCCATGATTCCACTCTTACGCATGCGTCGATAGAGTGTAGCATCGAGAATTGTCTCCTCTTCATGCATGCTCGACGTCAACCTCGTCTGCATCTCTCTTGAAATCTAAAGTTAATTAAACTTGAGATGGTTTGACCCTTCAAGAATGATAAATTAAATGACTTGTAATTTGGGATGGAGTACTTGTGTACCACAATGTAAAGGGATAATAGAAATATGAAACACATATAAATTAGCATGATCTTTCAGCATGAACAGTAGTATTATAAACTCAAAACAGAAAAACACACACACAAATAAGCATGGTCTTTCTAACATACTATAGAAATCTGCCAACAATAGACAATGCAACGACTCCAAACTAGATATATCAGCAGAAAGCAGCTTGCCATATATGGTTGATCCTAATTAACTAGGATGCGAGAAGAAGTGCAGCAGCTTCGCCATCTCCGGGAACATGCGAGTTGGACGGTACTCTTCGTTGAGGCAGACGACAGTAGCCATCGCTTCTAGCACGAGCTGTCCCATATTATATATATGCATAATCATGCTCCTCAGCTGAAACGAGAGTAGGAGAGGCGTGTACATGCATGTGTGGCTAGTGGCCTGTGGTCATTGATCACCAAGTATATACATGCCCAGGACGACGTACCTTGCGGTCCGGCAGCGTCGCGATCAAGTGTTCCATGAGCATCCGCACACCCTTGATCTGGACAACCCTCACCATGACGACGAACTTGGCATCACGCTGAAGGAATACATAAGCATTCATTCATATGCAACACAAAGCATGTAATAAAAAAAAAAAAAAATTGGTCGCAAAAAGAAACAAAAACGTACGTGTAAAACTCTTTAATAATAAAATAAATTATTTCTTACTATCAGGGAGTAGTTACTCCTATGCATGTATGTACCTTGAGTGGTGCGCAGTAGTTGATGTTCAACTCGGAGATCGCCAGGCAACGGCCTGAGCGAACGATCGAGCCCGTGCAGACGCCAAGGTTTGCAAGCATCTCTTGACGACCTGCAGCACCACCACGAGTGCGGATCAGGCCATCAGGGTTTTGGAAATGAATAACGAGAGACAGTATAGCACACGTAAAATCTGTTAATTACGTAGTACACTGTATCTCTTATATATATAGGTCCTTAATTAATTCTGGGATAGGCTGTTTCATATAGCACATATAAGCAGAGACCTGTTTCGATGTACCCAGCATATACAGCATTGTTCACGACCCCGTAAATGTCGAGGTCGCTATCACGGACCGTCATCTCCAACTCGAAAAACTTGCCCTCCCTGTATTTATAATTTCGCACCAAAGATCGATCATCAAATATAGTAAAAATATCAGACAGGATTTATTATTAAAGAAGTGAAAACCCAGCTGCCTGCACCCGGCCGGAGAGCGATCGATCGAGAGCTAGATAGCACGCATGCATGCACCTTGGCAGTTTCGTGTCCCGGATGATGTTGTTGAGGCCGCAGCAGATGACTTGAGAAGGACGAGCCGCGTTCGTGGATGTTGTAGCCGTGGGGGCGGTGACCGTGACCTGCCGTGCCAGTGCCAGGCGGCTAGCAGGACGTGACGACCAGCAGAGGAGGAGGCCAACTGCCGGAGGCTGTCGGGGCCGAGGCCGAGCCGCTCGCCGACGACGGTGCCGGCCGCGCGCGCCGTCGTTTGGTGGTCCGAGTCGGAGGCGGCGGCAGATCGAAAAGCTGCTGCCGCGCGCAGAATTCCATCTCCTATCCGTCCTATCCTGATGATCCAGTTCCAGCTGAGGCCTGCTGGTAGGGCTAGCTCACTCGTTATTGTCTCTCACGAATTATATATATATAGAGAGAGAGAGAGAATCGTGCCGCTGCACATGAAAGATGCCGCTGCCTCTAACTCCCACCTGTCTGCGACGTTTTTATCCTGCGTGCGGCGCCACTGTGGTCTCTCTGTTTTTTTTTTTTTAGAGATTGGGCGCCACTGTGGCCTTTTTTTTTTTTTTTTTTTTTTTGATAAGATTGGGCGCCGCCACTGTGGTCTGTGGCGCACGGAAATGCCGTGTAGGACAGCAGATACTTCCACGGCTGTACCTAGTAAGAGCAGGAACTGCATAGATTCTGCACGAGGTCGAGGCGTGTCGTCGACAGTGTTATGTTATTAATTTCGTCCTTCACCTTCTTCTTCTTCTTATTCTTGTGTGTTTCTTTTAGAGGGCGACATGGAGACTAGCTATCTGTCCAAGGCAGCCAGCAAGAGCACAGGCTAACATGCGTGCATACATGCATGCGCACTCTCTTTCAGCCCGATAGCCAATCGTACGTCAGTTACAAGACTTGGATATACTACAATACATTATGATGCAAAGGATGAGGCTGTCACTCGTTTTCCTGGACAGTATCGATCGCACACCCAGGCCAGGCAAGCCCCCAAGCCCCAAGCTAGGCAGCTTAGCTAGCTGTGAAAATTGTAATAGAATACCGGAGACCTTGCCGGTCGGCGACGGCTTCGATTAGGTGTTTTTCTTGTCGCAGGTCGTCAATTAATGGATCGGAGCTTGGAAATAAAGGACAGAGAAATCTGGTTTATAGTTCGTAGGAAAAGGAAAACAAAGAAAGGACGACTGAGAAAATGACCTGTACTCCGTATTTGGCAGGCCCAGCCTCAATTTTATCACGCGGCGAACCGATATCGTGCTCCCTCACTCGCCGCTACCTCTCTCGTGTGTTTCGTCCAATCTGGCAGGCCTTGTATGGGCACGGCCGTGGTGACGGCGGCGCCGGCGAGGTGCATGCATGGAAACAGCCGAGGGGGCCGTGGAGGGGACGCGGATTCAGTGACTTTCCTACGGCAGTGAAGGAGGGTGGCGCAGCGCCGCACCTGCTGGTGCTCAGCAGTTTCACAAATTATTGTTGTGCTGCAAATATATCCAATATATGGTGTTTGTATTTGTCAAAAGCCAATGCTTACATATTTATTTTATGCTATGATGATACGAAACAAAAAAAAAAAAAAACCAGAATGAAACACATGCAGCATATTGATGACTCTGAAAAAGTGAAAAAGAAAATACTGAATTCTAACCGGATATACCTCAAGTAATACGAAAGGGCAATATTGTTTAACACTGTTAGACCCAAAAAGTAACGGCAGTGTAATATCAGTCAGGCAGGATACAACTAGTGTTGAATATTCTAACTTTAAAAAGGGTAAGGAAGGAATTCTTTGTCTTGATAGTGTCAAATAGAGAATTCTCTCGGGACAAAATGAGACTTCTGTATAACCCAGAAGAGAAAAATACAAATGGAGGCTGGAGGCAGGAGTCAGGAGGTTTAAATTTTCCAAACTATAGCAAAAATGAATTCCTGTCCTAGAAAAAAACAAGGGATAAGAAGACTATAAGGGCCCGTTTGGATCCCTTCATTTTGAAGGAATTAGAATCTACTTAAGAAATTAGGCTATTTGGCTTGGAATTTAAAATTCTACAACTTTTCAAAGTTTACATATAAGACTATCTTAAATTCATAGGTAGGAAATGAAAAATAGATTATATAGATTTCTCTTCCCAACTTAGATAAAGCTGTAGACTTTACTTAACAGATGCTATAGATTTTTGTTCTACAACTATAGTTTATTATAAAAATTCAATTCCAGAGATCCAAACAGGGCCTAAATTGATTTCTCAAAGGTCAACTGCCAATTCGGTCACATTCCGGACACGCGTTTCAGCATGGGAGCCGCGTCTTGTCTTAGAATTGCTGCTGCCACCTGCTAATATTAGAAGAAAATTGAGCCAAAATGTTTTCTCTATCGGCTACTCCAGTATAAAACCCTGTAATTGTAACCCTCAGTGCTATAATTCAATAAATCAGGTGGGGACGTGACCCCCACCGTTGAAATCGTCAAAGGAAAAAGATTAGAAGAAAAAAAAAAGTCAACAAACCTTCGTCTGTTCTGGAAAACTTCAGCCCACAATCGAAATTCAAACCTCACAGTTTAACGACCCTACAAAAGCTTCCCATGACCCATTCCGAAAGGTGGATAGAGAGTGGTAGCAATATTTTTGGAACATTGGATGGTCATCGCAGAAATGCGTCACAAAAACGCCTTTGAAAGGTAAGGCGTGTACCCACTGTATAGGAGCGACGGCAGTGTTACAGCACACCAACGAAAAGAATACAGCTTCCATTCAAGAACCAGAAAGAGAAGTTGAACTCATTATATATTTGCAAGGCTTTACAGATTATCCATATGGAAATTATCTTGAATCTACTGAAGCCAGATGGGGAGGTTCGTACAGGTAAAGAAAACTTCATGGAATTTGCATCCAAATGTAATGATTGTGTTCTTCACATTATGCAACAATTTGGTGCTGATTCAAGCATCTCAGGAGACCTGTAATATAACGGAACCCTAAATAGTTAGACATGGGATGTCGTTCCAATGTGTACCATATATCTTATGCTAGGATGAATATATTAACATAAGGCAAAGCATTCCTTTGTGAACACAGTGCAGCAGCACAAACTCTAGTAGTATTATAGTAATTCCCACATATGGAATTCAACCTAAGCTAAAAGTACCTGAAAACACTGAAATTATTGACTACATGAAATTGTGAATGGCCATTAATCTACAACCACAAAAACAGTTCTCTATTTTTCAAATCAAATGCTAAAAGCTAGTACAAAAAAAGTAATCCCCTTTCAAACATTAAAGTGCAGTTGATATTCAACTATAACCATCTGAACCACCAATATTCATCTTGCAAAAGTAATCCTCTTTCAAACATTGAAGTGCAATTGATGTTCAACTATAACCATCTGAACCACCAATATTCATCTTGCCATGTGCTACATGACTTGCTCATATTGCCAGCAAACATCAATGACTGACTAATTGGGCATAAGACCAAAGTACAACAACCAAATAGCAAATAAGGGTGTTAAACATTTTCAAAAAAAATGGGTTAAAAAAATCATTCCACCTACTGATGGAAAGGTGAAAACTTCAATCTACAAGACAATTATTTTCATTGTCAAACAGGTAAGTGGAGAGGACGATTTCTTTCTCTTCAAACACATAAAAGTGAAATCAAAGTTAAACTGCAAGAATCTGATCTACATGCCATTTTCTTTGCATAAGCATAACCCACCTAGAAAGACTACAGGGCAATGCCAATAGTTGTACAATAAAAATTCACTAGCAAAATCATATTTGAAAAGGCAGATGACTAAAAGTAAAAAAAAAAAAATGCATTCAAGTTATATCACTGTGGATGATCAGAGGGATGTGGAACTGTTCATAAGATTACTTTTTAACCACAAGCCCACAAGTCATCCTTATACTTCAAACTATTTCATCTTTTTTACAATCTCAACTTCAAATAATAACAAAACCATAACCCTGTAGAAGCATAACTAGACTCTAGAGAGAAGTCTAGGAATAATATTCTAGCAGGACCAAACCAGGATGTATTTGGAACATTGTTGGACCAAAAAAAATCAAGACTTGTCAGGAAAACACACCCTAGGCTATGTCTGAAACAGAGAATACTCCACAAGCCTACTGATTAAACTTCGATTGGCATGGAAATGTATAGAAAATTAATGGCAGTATGGTTTACAGGAAAGATATGAAAAACTCACAGTTGTCCCAACTTGCTCAGATCCAGATCAGGTACAATATCTTGGACAAGATCACTGGGGGGCTGACCACATTCTTGCATGTTTTGCATGATGTCAAAAATCTTAGTCATGTTCTCAGGATCATTTTCATAGACCTCAATAAGCTTCACCATGAGTTCAAGCTGATTATTATAACGCTCATATTCTTCTTTGCTTATCTTATCTTTGTTATCCTCCAACCATTTTGGATATTTTTCCACAATGTCCTTCATGGGCTCATGAAGAATCTCCTTGGACAAAAGTTGCTGCATCATTGTTTCAACAATGGAGTCCATATCCTGTGAGTGGCAAAAGAAAAACATTTAGCCCATAAAAATTACAGGAACAAAGTGAAAAGTGGAGCCGATCACACATTATGGGAAAAAAGAACCCAGCCTTTTAGCTAGTGTCATTATCCCCACGTGTTTTATGGTCGAACGATTTCACAAAATTGCATCCTGGTGAACAGTGGACTGACAAGCGCCATGCATCAAAGGGCTACTGAGCTATTGAGCTGCTATTAAATTCGAGTGATGGTTAATGATATATGGCCATAAAATCTAAGGTGAGTTGCAGTTGCCAACTAATAGCATGTAGTTTTCAGAAACTACGAACATAAAATATACGTTCTTGTGAAATTTACTTTATTTATAAACTAATTATGCTCTAACATCAAACACTAGTACGATAACTCCTTCAGACAGACATAAATCAAATCGATGCACTTCCCATAGTACAAGTAACAGCCTTGTATTTACTTCTGATTCACATCAAGCATCTTCAGCAGCTATGCCAAACAGCCAAAGCACATGCCATTGCTATTTTTTTTTGGCTCCAAATAAAAGAAAATAATGCTCCAGCAGTCACGCCATACAACTTGCCTTCCCTGTTCACATGCCATCCAGTGAGCTTGCCACGGCAAAAATTTGGCTGGCCAGTAGCCCCGTCCCGACATCCCACATGCCCTCCCCGTTCGAGCACTGCTGTTCGCCTGGCATTGCTGGGCTGCTACCCCAACACGCCATTGTGCTGCTCACCCATGCACTGCTCAGCCCCTGGCCTACTGGCGCCACTCAGCCCTGGAGCACATGATGGTCCACTGGCTGATTGTACTCCGTGGATACCAAATTACTTTCCTTCTCCCTTTCGCCAGATCAAAACCATGGCATGACGATGACAAGAGAGGGGGGAAGAGAAGTAGCTGAGAACAAGGAATAGACCTGAAAGACGACAAGGAACGGTATGACAGGGAGAGGATATGAATGAGTGAATGGTTTTGCGTTTAGTTATTCTCACTGACTATGGGACCTGCAGCTGGTTGGGTCAACTTGCCAGTGGCTAAGTGATGCAATCACGATACTTGTGTGTGTCAAGGATACTTGTTTAGTTCCAGTGCAAGATTTCAAATATTTATGTTGTTCAATATGTTAATTCCAATGCAATTAAATATTTAAACTTTGAGCTATTGCACAAATTAATATCCGTTACAAAGTATACACCTACAATCTAACTGCTACAAATAATTTGAATATCATTAGAATATAGCATAACAGAATATGCAGGGTAAGATTTGAAGTGTCTGTCGGAGTACGGAATAATATGAAGAGGCAATCTTTTTAAGGAGATAGCCAAATGGAGATGGAGGGTGAAATTTAGAGTGTCTCTTGGAGATGCTCTTATGCTGATTTCATAATAAACTAGGAACTTGTTGCACCACAAGGCCTTTCTTATATCCCATGACTGGAGCTATTCATCAGAAAATCTACTACGTATATAAAGCCACATAACCTTATTTGTGCTACCTTAAAATGTACCAGTGATATTCATGCATGGTCAAAACCATTTCATTGCATGGTTGAATACATAGCATACAGGGCCAGGGTAAAAGGGTAAACCACCTATCAAGTATGGCTACATAAAAAATTATCCAAGACCAAATTACCAACGTGCAGCTACAATTCTTTTTCCCATTGGACTTACAAATTTATCAAATGAATGTTTAGTGATTGTATCGTATCCTATTTATAAATTAGTCAATAAATCACTGCTGTAGCTGTTCAGAAGCTGACTTTCCCTCTGCAGGTAGCTTCATTTCAATTCTTAAGTAAATAGTTTTAACAAAAATCTTAAGACATCATCAAATCAATGAAATATCCAATGTTTCAGTCATACTTCCTCAGTGAGTTTGTCCTAAGTCAAACTTTGAACATGTTTTTAGAAAGAAACATATACAGTTTCAAATAAATGCACTATCAAGACAGATTTCATGGGAAATTTTAATGAAGCCAATTTGATTTGTAAATGTTTGTTTAAAAAAAACAAGTCAAAATTAGATAAGGTTGACCTATAATTTGGAATAGAGGGAGTATTCAAACAAGCAATTGTTGATACTATCATGAATAGAAGTATTCCCCAGTTGTACATGCAATTGTGTAACATACTCCTGCTGTTAAACAAACTGGCTAATGAAATGTTACCTGTGCCCCTGCGAACTCCTCGAACTGCTTGACGAACTCCTCCATCATGGCGTCATCGTCCAGTGACGGGATACCCCCAGTGGCCGTCTCGAGCCCGCGCACAGCCTCCCGCGTCTCGCGCGTCAGCTCCTCGAGCGCCTCTTTGGCGCACGCGCCCCTCGGCGGCGGCTGCTTCCCCCGCGCGCCGCTTGGGCGCCTTGGGGTCCGGGAGCCCCATCCCCAGCCCCTTCACCGGCCCCTTGCCTCCCGATCCTGACCCCGACGCCTCGCCGGCGCTGTAGAGCGAGACACGAGAGTCAGCCAGTGATTCGCTCAAAATCCTAGCGGGAGCAGCTTCCGGCTCGGACGAGGATGGGACAGAGGCAGCACCTTTTGGGGGCGGCGGAGGCGGAGAGATCGAGGCTGGTGAAGTCGTCGAGCGCGCTGTCGAGGAGCTGGTCGAGGTCGTCGCCCCCGTCGGCTGCAGCCGGTGCGGCGGAGTTGGAGTTGGAGGAGGCCATGTCCGAGCCGCCGCTGGCCGCGGCGTCGTCGAGGAGCTTCCCCTCCGGATTTCGGGCGGCGCGGCGGCGGCAGGCGTGTCGTGATTGGGTTGGGAACTTGGGATGACGCGTGGGCGTGAATAAACACGCGGGGTGGGGGAGAAAGAGGAGCAGCAGGAAGCGCCGGCCGACGGGGCGGCGTGGCGGCAGCCGGATTCCTTTTTCTGGTTGGCAAGCAAGGATGGGGGCGCTCGCAGCCGTCGGATCGTGATCCTTTGCTGTAAATTAGCGACCATCCAACGGCGACTATATGGGTGGATCAAATTCGGCAAAACTAGTGTCAACTGAGCATGTCTTTTCTGCATGTCTGAACTCTGCTCGCAGATGGATTCGGATCGCATTTGCATAGTGCATAGAATCGACCATATTTTGATTTAAATCCACATATACTAGAATCAGTCATGACTAGAATATTATTACATACGAATACTCGAAATGCATTCTCAAATTCAGATTCCATTTGGATATCTACTTGACTTTATGGATAACGTGTAGATTTGCTTATCGATGATTTTATTTTATATAGTAGAATAAAATCAATATGCATACAACGATTTAAAAAATATGACTTAACACCTACAGATAAGAAAAATTCCTAAAATTATCATATATATTAATAAATGCTTTCAATAATCAAATATATAATAAACAATAAACGGTAGCACTATTCTACACCCTAGATGTATAATATTATTCTACACCTAGTAGCTAATACCGACAAATACTGACCAGAAAATACTGAACTATGTTCAGTATTAGTTAGTAGTTGACGTCATTAGTTGTTAGTACTACAGAATACTGAATAATATTGACATACAAATACTAAACAATACTGAATTTTACTGGGTGTAGAATAACACATGTAAAACAATAAAACTATATATAAATATTTTTGCCATGGAACCTTTTTGTCTTTTGGCTGTTGGCACAGTAGCTTTTCTTTTTTTTAGAGCAAGCATCAGCATCCCACAGTCAAATGCATGATACTTCTAAGTTCTAACACGCTTTGGTACCAAATCAACACCAGCCAGCGAAAGATGCAAATTCAGGGCAAGGTAAAAGCGTCCTCGGTTTTATTCAATATACTGAACAGAAAATGGGCCTCTTGGCTCTTGCTTACAAATTATAGTTGCAAGAGGGGTGGGACAACCACTTATCATTTCTCAGCGACGAAGAATACGGGCTGTAAAAAAAAATAAAAAAATAAAAAAACACATGAAAGAATGAGCCACCCGGTGCGTCCAACTCTACAAAAAAATTGCCGCCGCACGAACTACAGTTGCTTTACGACTTCTGGATCAGTCGTCATCATGTTTTCAGTTTCGTCACAGTGAGTGCTTCTTCCATCTCACCAATGAATCGAGGAACCCCATCACCTGTGTGACAAGCAAACGCAGATTAGAGTCACTGGACTAGATTGAACGAAACCGACAGGGTAGAAGGATGTACTGAAAAAGATCACGAGAGATTTACTTCAGATGGGTCTCTCAGCGAGTAGAAGGCTTCAGTGTCCTTGGGCACCTGCGAAACTAGGATTCCGTATCCACAGTTTCGCTCTCGAAGAACCTGGAGAGAGGCAACAGAAGATTCTGAGTTTAGAATGACTCAAACATGCGAGTGAGATGCAAAAGCACAACTGCACAAGTTCCCTGAGAAGATGTAGCAACCTTGAAGGCGTCTTCGTCTGTTCGATCATCTCCGATGTAGATAGGAATCACATCTTCAGAGTCGTTTAAGTCGAGTGATTGAAGCAGAAACTCGACAGCCTTTCCCTTGTTCCAGTCGATCACTGGACGAACCTCTAAAACCTGCAGCATTGCAAAAGATTTTTGGTTAAATCTTGGAGCAATTATCAAGATTTATGACAGTCCTAGTAGACTAGTCTAGGCTCCTACCATTCGCCCATTGGTTACTTTGAGACGAGGAAAGGCCTCCAAGACTTGGTTTACGAGTCCTGCAACCACTTTCCAGTCCTGAAAAACAATAGTATAAAACTCTCAGATAAATTTGCTACTACTTCCCTGTAATAGGTGTGGTCTGATGCATTAAGAGGACGTCTGAACCCACAATTTCATAAAATAATAAAAAAAGGAAATAGGAAGGAGCCCTGAAAGTTAGTGGCACACAATCTCACCTTCTCTGCTACGTTACGGTAATGTACAGATACACAGAACTTGTTGTTCTCAACCCTTGCACCTTCAATTCCACTCGTGACCTCTAAGAGGGACTTGGAAACCTATTGTAGAAGTGTGGCTAAGCATTAGTACGAAGATTTGATAGATTACCCATCACGAACGGTTAAGAATTCCAGATAGATCAAATAGAGATACTGCAACCATTTGGACTAAGCAATGCAGTTTGTTATTGCAGTAGTTATAAAATAATAAACACACCTCATCAATCATAGGAAGAAACTCACAAGCAGGTTGGAAGAGATTGGCTTCTTTGCGCTGCAAGTAGGATTCAAGGGACTGTAAGTATTGTGCACATTACTGTATGCCAGTGAATAAGGAAAATGTTGAATTCAGTGCTATGGCCTATGAGCAAGAAGGCCTCACCTTTGCAGTAGCATGTGCTGCTACAGATGTCACTATGTCCATCCCATGACTCCCAGCGTAGTATAGCTCCTTCAGTTTTACAAATTCAAACACCTGCACGAAAATGAGAAAGTTACATAATAGATGTCAGATCAGACAACTTGCATATAACTAGTGTCTTCAGGTTCAGACAGTAATACATGCAAACACATAATTGCTCAAAAAGAACATGCAAAGATATAAATAGTACCTTCTTACGGGACCTTCCACTGACAATTGCAGTAGGGAAGTACTTTGCGACATTTTTTACAGCAGTTCTCATCTGAGAAGGTTTTCAGACAAAGTATTAGCAGCTGTTCATTGATCAAGTAATGTAAGTACTTGGAACAGGCTGTTCTGATTTACCAGAGGGGGCATGAATGCTTTGTCGGGATCATCAACGATTGGCGACAGGGTACCATCGTAATCCAAGAACACAGCAATCCTCCTACCTTGTGCATTGGCTACTATCTGCTTGAATGACGTCAACGCAGAAGGGCACTTTGACTGCAACATCAGACCCCATGAGTACACCATGCATTAATGTTCAGAGAAAGTACGTCGCTGTGAACTGCATAATGCAACTTACCAGCCATGCACTGTAAGCAGGATCTTCGTCGAGTGAATTATCCTGTCCAAAGGCGAGATTATGCTTCTTTCGTGGCGATGAGGATTTCATTGCATCTAGCAAGCCATTAACAAGGACCTCCTCGATTTTACGCCTACTGGCGCTCATACTAGGACTGGAGCAACCTCCGGACATGACTGAAAACGGCATCAGGTTTGATGTCAAGACTCCCAACAGAGGTGGGTTTATTGATATCGGATCGGTGATAACAGGTGAGCTGCTGCTCATATCCATTGGGTTCAACGAAAAGACGAGCTGTGTGGTGGAGTGTTGTTTTGTTCTCTGAACTGAATTTAGCCTACTGTCTTGTCGATGAAAAACCACTTCTTCAACGTTTTCTTGTCACTGCAGGTGTGGAGGCAGCTCATCAACAGCAGAATACCTGAGAACTGACCACAAAGAAAAGATGATGTCAGAGAAAGGGCGTCGACTCTATGAGAAAGGAGTTTAGGTGGCTTTGGCTTAGGATATGTTCTGAACCTTCTCATGTTCAGAACAAGGAAACATCTATGTAAGGAATCCGGAGGGGATGGCCATAAAATTCCAGCTCTGTGGCACTTTGATATTCAGAAAGTGTCACTGCACAAATTAAGCAGGAGAAACTGAGCAAAACATTTGCAAAATATTGCTTTCTTAAAAGCAGTGTATCTCCTTTTAAAGAAACATTTCTTAAAAGCAAAATATTTTGGACATTGGACATTAACACGGTATGTATAATCCACACTTTTGACACAGTTCCCCCCTGAAAAAAGGCTGTTGGTGGAAGTCTATTAAAATGTTATATGTCACAAGTACATACTCATTTGTGAAGTTTCAAAAGGTTGACTACACATAGAATCAAAAAAGGTTGACTGCACTTATATTTAAAACAGTAGAGAAAGGAGTTAGCGTAATTACGTGTTTGCCTAATCACCAAGGCCATGTGTGCTTGGGCCCATAATGTCATGATGAGTGTTCTGACCTAGAGTCATGGTAGGTAAACCTAACACTATGTTCAGTATGCAATTTAATAGGTGCGACCAACCATGGAAAAGCAGTTGTATTGCTATGCTATAATGAAGCTGCGAAAGAAAGCATATATGAGAACGTCAGCTATATGTTAATACAGTAGAAAAATGTGATGTAAACACTAGAACGTCATGCTGCCGATCTTATTGCGAAAAATGTCATCGAAATCTTTTAAAGAAAAATGTTTCACGAGTTACTTTGCAAAATATTAGGTGGGAACGTTGACATTGACTTCTTCTGAGAGAAAACAGGCACGCAGAGAAGATTGAAAACAACCACTCGTTAAATGGGGGCAAGCCGTTCTATACGTGGTGACAAATCATAATGCATGCATCCGTGCTAACTCTACGGCATGTGTCGAATGAATTTTAATTTATCGTCAAGAGGTCAAGATGAATACTAGACTTCAAGGGGGGAAAGGAAGGAACAGGTCAAGAAAAGAGAATGAACCCTTCTTCAATCAAAAGGAAGAAGAGAATAACCCGGTGCGTGTTCAGTCACACAGAAGCCAAACGACATTATCTCCCACTAGGGTAGCTGTAGATCAATAGATGGTAAAGTTGTTCTAAGAACTGTTGGGGGGCTTGCATTGGGCTCCTCTAAAAAATTCAAGCCATGAGATATTTTAACGCAATTTTCAGATTTGACACATTTTTGTGGGCTTGTGGCATTTCACTAATTTTCTACGGACCTACATGAGAGCCATCAAATAATTGAACCAAATTCTCCCCACAAACAGAAATAATGCATATCTTCTTTCGCAGGAAGGGGCACTGTAGTTTAGTCGTCTGTTCGCCTTTTGTGCCCAAAGTTTGCAGAAGAAAAACAAGAACGAATTCCCAAGAACATGGGGGGCAAATATTGCATACCAAAACGAAATAATCAAGATGGCCGAAATTAAAGAATCCTAGGAGAAGGAGATGCACACCTTGATTGAGGGCTTGAATTGCACACCAGATGTGTGTGAGCCAATCCACAGAGAGGAAGAGAAGGGAGGACAGGAGAATGGCGTCGATGCAAGGGGCTATATATAGAAGAGGGGAAGTAAAGGGAGAGAATAAATCTTAGAAGAATTCAATGACGCCTTGTTTTGTTATTAGGGGGTAATTGTTAGGAACCCCGCTTGGAGTCCACAGGATTTTGCGTACACGGTGGGAATACTATTCTCTGACTAGATGATTTTATTTTAGAAACTCCCTTTTTTTGCATTAGATGGTTTTGGTAGAATATATTTTAAAATTTCCACAGTCTACTATGTCAATTACCAAATGTTTATCTCAATTACCAAATGTTAACTCTTATAAGCATAGGCATAGTGACCAGATGCACCCAGATAACATTATAATTATATTATATTATATTATATCATTTTTAATACGTTGAATTTTCTTATAGAAAAAATGACAGAGAAAGACATCATCAGTTAAATAAAATGTGTACATATTGTGTTTAAATGTGCTAAGTTATGCCAAAAAGTTCTCTACATTTTGTAAATACAATTATGCCCTTTTTAGTTATTACAATGACATCACTAAATTTTAGATCAACCATTTTTGTAACTTGAGAAAATCACATTTATCATGTCAGTATAAATCCGCATGTGACAAACCACGTGTCATGCTTTTTCTATGTAGGCTCATGCTATGTATTTATACTTATATTATACTCTTACTAACTCTATTTATGTCAGTAGAAAATGGAAAACAATAAACATTCTTATCTATTTTCAATCTTGTACATACTGGACTTTTGTAGGTATAAACTTTTACTATACGAAATCCACACCAAGCCGCCGACCTTATTTTCATGCTATGCGTCTAGCTCGCTCCTCATTGTCGTCGCCTCCGGGTTCCTCTCCCGCCCCAGCTCCTCACGTACACTCCTCGCTGCACCGGGCTGCCTTCGCAACCGGCACGAGCGGGGCCACTAGTCACCGCCCCCCGTCTAGCGCAGATGGGGCGGACCAAAGCCGCTTCTAGTCCCCGCCACGTGGGGGGGGACACAAGGACCCTCGCGCCGACGATCGACGGTGCGGTGCGGTGGCTCCGGCCACCCCGGCGCGGAGTGCCTGAGTACTTGAATTCGTGTATTGATCCGTTGAGACAGCAAAGAGAAGACAGGCATACGGCATACCGAGTTACTGACCCCATGACATAGCGCTATACTACCACGCATGGAGATGGAGGCAGGGAAGACAGTTGGTGTGCGCCCAGCATTTTGGTGTGACTAGTTTGCCAGCAACCGCACAGCACCACCCCACCGGCGTGACGCGTAGCTCGCCTCCAGTCCGGCCCACTGGAAAAGCGTCCCGGGGGGTCGGGGTCGCCCACCACTGACAATAGGACCACACAACCCACGTCACCCTCAACCGCAGCCGCGTCCTCCTCAGCACGGAGCTGGCGTCGCATCAGCGTCGACGCGCCGGGCCCGCCGCCGTGGAAACCTCACCACGCCATCCGCGGCCGGCCACCTCGGCATGCCGTGGCCCGCCCACCCTCGCGTGCCCGTGGCCGCGGCCGCCAGGAAACAACCACCGCGCGGAGTCGCGGTCCGCCGACCCCGGGCCGCGTCCACGGTTACTGACTGGCCTTCAGGTCAGCTACTATTACTAGCAGTGGCGAACCGTGGTCGCCCGAGCCACCGTCCCTACCGCGACCGCGCCGCCGTTGGGGGACCGGCCGGACGGCATCCGTGGCGCGGTGGCGCGTCGGGCCGGTCAGGGTCACGGTCACAGTCACAGGGCGCAGCGCGGGCGCGTTCGCTTTAGCGCTTTACTGCCTGTACAGCGACGGCTTTGGCTGAACGGTGGAGGCCGAGTGCGCCGTCGCCGTCGCCGACGCGACCGCCGCGAAATGCGGCACATCGGCATAAAAATAGTAGTGCATGGCAGGGTCTCGCCTCGCCCGCCGTGGGCCGTGGCTGTCCGCAGCACGTGGTCGTCTCGAGCACGACGGCAACTTGCAGTAGCCTGTCTTTTCAGTCAGTCCTCCATTGCAACTTGCGGCGGTTCACGGTTGATACTGCGGCGATGCCACTGCCAGTCGAGCGAGCGCTGCGCCGGCGAGGTCGATCGGAAAGGGCAGCGTATCTTCCTTGTAACTTGTGTGCGCCAGCAAGTCAGGGGCAACACCAGTTGTGGTGGCTCTTTGGCTGTGAGAAGCCCGCGGCGATACATATATATAAATTTATTTCGGAAACTGGCGGAGAAGAGATGCCAAATGCGCCTCACAGACACCACAGCAACTGCTGGTTCGTGCCTCAAACCCGACGAAGAAGATGAGATAAACAAAGGCTGATGTCAATCTTGTGCCCCTAAACAAGGCATTGAACAGCATAGCGCATCTATAGGGACTCAAAACCATGCTGATCCTGTTATTGTTTTATATACTAAGGAGCTCAAGTGTACTTCAAATTCTCCAATGGCCAATTAGCAGTCACTGATATGTCTCGCCGCCGCCGGGACCATGCAAGAGATTCGATAGCACATCTCTGTCAACAGTGTCAAGAAACTTCTGCTCCACAAAACTGCGATCTTAATTGGTCGGTGGCTAGGCAAATTCATACAGATAGTAACCCAAGTCATTATAGACGAACAACGTGCGACATCTTCCATGCATCACCTTTCGTTATTAATTGCCCAGCTAAAAGATTTTGGTATCACGTCAATTCACAGAGGGGTTAACACTGAAACGTCACCGCTGGCGACATGGTTCTCCTGACTGCTGGCGACGGTTCCTTGGGGGCAAATTGGAGTCCGAGTAGGATGCACGAGGGCGCAGCTGCCCAGGATGCTGCTGCTAACGTTTTCGGGTCGCTCACCACCACCTAACGCCCAACTGGCCACTGCCAAGACACAAGCGAAGAAGAACATGAGCTCTGATGAATGAGCATCGGGTGTGGAAAATTGCATGTTGTGAACAATTGGCAGCCATTGTATCTGTACCCAATTGTATCTAATAACTGGAAGAAGAGTATCAAACAATATTATACTTAATCTTCTTGGTTTGGTTCTCACTGCCTCAGCACTTGCTAGCCCCATCTCGTGCTTACCAAAGAAAAGATGCCTGCATGATCAACAGGCACAAGCAGTCAGTAAGTACTGAGTAGTCAATAGACTCTGAAATCTCATTCACGCAGCATTCCAGATGTACTGATTCTTCAGTTACTAGCAGCATAGATGAATCTAACGACCAACGACAAATATCAACACCAATAGGAGCAGAACATTAAGTGTTTTAGTATTATGTCCATCCAGAACCTGTAAGAACAATGCTGTGAGTATGTCTAACAAGAAGAATATGATTGGCCAGGAAATATTACTACATTTGAAGATCTGTTTGTTCTGTGGTAGCTCAGATAAAGTATGGAGCATAGATGACTAAACAAGTGAAACTTGCAAAGATTCTTTGGCAATATCGTCTTAGTTTACCTTATCATGATTACAAACCCCACATGTCCTGTAATAAAACAGACAAATGCGATGCAGGATTCAGGTGTTTCCTCTTGTCACGTTGCAAACAAACCCACGGGACAAGAAGCAACAGCTTGCACCATACCAGCATCTCTGCATCTGGGTGCGGGGTTTACTAGGGAAAGCTCATGACTGCAACTGAAAGTCAAGGCTAGGCTGTATGACAAATTGGTGCGACTTGGCAGATCAGATCAGAAAAGAACTAAATATGCAATTCAGCCGCCCTTTGCTCTGACACCTAAATGTGCATACGCAGGATTATCCTTTTTATGCATTTATATAATGTGAAGATTACATAAGACCCTTAAAGCTTTAATATGGTGTTAAAACATGGCATTCTTGGTGAATGATTCATGGAAGGATACAGAAATGTCAACATGTGAGGACACCCATGAACAGTTAGACACTTTGCATCTAGGGAAAAAAATAAAGAATAAAATGCAAAAAGGCAACCAGTTAGAACGTTTACAGTAGGAAATTTTCATAGCTTAAAAGGCAAAATGTATCAGAAACAGGTGCGATAGAAATGCATTGCCACTTGATTAACAACAATTGAAAAGAACATCAACAACTGTCGTGTACATTTGTATGAACCAAGCAAGAGAACCAATTTCTGACCCTTAAGGCTCAACCAGAGGAAAAAAAAACACAAATTCATGAATAGTAATTCAGTAAGATCAGCTTTAAACTTATAATCACATGTATGTGCAACTGCCAGACTGGAAACTACATGAACCCCAGAGGGCATTATTCCAAAGTAGGGCCATTCAACCAATGGATCTACTATGTGAATATCGGGACCTTTGGGTACACTTTTGGAGACCATCACCTAACCCAGCAGTGCGCTGTTCACATGCCACATGGAAGAACTGTAAAGATACTGTTCTTTATGACCATGACGAGTTCCTGATGCTAACCAACACAGACTTCATTATTTACTTAGTATAAGACTGGATGAACTTACATTGGACCACAAGTATCCATATTATTTCGATGTTTCTTGTGCTACTATGAATCCTTGCTGCTTTGGACCACATAAAGCATAGAATTCTGTGCTGACTAGTCTTTTTAAACTAAATTCTACATGCCACAACTGGTCCCGTTTCTTGATAAATAACTCCAGTCTAACACAGATAAAATTAGCCCAGCGGCAAGAAAACAATTATACAAAGAAAGGTCAAAAGGAGTAGAACTGTTGTCAAGGAAGCATTGAAGAATCTATAAGTGTGCACCCAAGAATACAGGTATGTATCATTACATCTTGAAACACACCACTATTTGTTGAGCCTCAAATCATGTTCAAGCACGTATATATGGCTTGCATAGTTGCATTTGATCCAGATCTGAACAAGCTAATATTAAAATATTGAATCAGAAACGGTAGTTGATTCTAGAGACAACTTGCCCAGAGAAAGTAATTTGTCTGTGGAAGAATTGATCCTACGCATTTAAGTTAGGCTTACCAAAAACTGACAACAATAACTCGGTTGGTAGTTGAGGCCTTCACTCGAGAATTGGGATGCAACCTAATGGGTGGTTCAAAGGTGTCATCAGGTCATGTTTTTTGTACGTCCCTAAATGGTTCGATTTTCCCTAAGACATGCTGGATTCTCCCATGATCGAGTTTTTTTAAGGTTTACCAAATGCTTTGTCAGGTCAGAGACATTTCATGGTCATAAACTTTGCTGTGCTCCTCATTGAAGTGACAAGAACACTAATAATATATTTTTTGTGATGTGTTTTATAGTCAATACCATTCTCAGCAGAATAATACACTACATGAGCATAGCATATGAATCAATGATCATGGTATTTAAGCTGGTGATACAAACATTTCACCTTGAAATAGTGCTCAATTTAAGTCAAGGCACCAATTTTCTTAAAGTTCTACATACCAGATGTAACTAGCAGAAGTCCCTACCAAGGATTTGAAAACAAGCATCCCCAGCACAGTGAAACTGACAATTACATGTCATCATTATCATAAAAGTGTTTTCCCTAGAAGGGAAACGTGTGAGTCTTGGGCTTACAGTACCAAAAGCCTTAGTGTATTATCAATGAAAAACAGCATGCAAATATCCTTGCTGCTTCAAAAGATTGTAGTGGTGGTGGTAGGTTGTACTGCTTTAACTTCGGAGAATTTTCTCAAGATTAATTTGTGTATGCATGTGCAAGTTCCACTAAGGATCCTTTATGAAGGATAGATCTGATCTGAGCACAGATCTATCCATGTGATTTATCAGAATCCGTAGCTTGATCCATTTGAAGTCTTACAAGTAATGCCTAGATGTAATGATCTATATTATGTTTGAGATATGTTACAACCAAGGCAACAGTGTGCTAATAAAGTAGGACCCACCATGTCCAGCTCAGCAGATAATGGCACAATTCCTAGTAAATTGCTGATTCTGATAATATATTTTTTGAACCCACAATTTAGTACAAGCTAATACAGAATTGTACCCACAATTTAGTAAGTACTCCCTCCGTTCCAAATTATAAGTCGCTTTGACTTTTTTGGTACATCTATTTTGCTATGTATCTAGTATAATAATGTGTCTAGATACATAGCAAATGGATGAACCAAAAAAGTCAAAGCGACTTATAATTTGGAACGGAGGGAGTAATAGACTCCCTACGAATATAGCTTAACCAAGTGCTAGTCCTAACCAGCAAAACTGCCTGTGATGATAATTTCATAGCTGCTTGTACTTTCAATTGACGTATTTACACAGTAGGCAGCAAATAAAAGGAACCTCACTTAAGGTCTCTGCTACCAGAGGCATAAATACTTGTTCTAGAATACCAATACCATGCTAGAGCAGTGAAACAATGTACCAAATAAGTCATACGTGTTTGGAAGCAAATTGATGTAGCTGGACAAAGAGACACTTAAACAACAATACCTAATAACTACGACAACATCGAAGCACTGCTGTCATTATCATTTGTAGTGAAATCATCTGGTGGCATATCACTTATATGTGTGGATTACGCTTGAGACCCATTTGTCCAAGATATGGTGAGTTGCCATCCTATACATCTAGCAGACGGCAAGTATTTCCAAATTACTTTTAACTGTAATGTACTCCGAATCAGGTAAAAGTGAAGAGGCAATGAAAACTGACTTACAAAGGACAAGCATAGGAAAACAATGGCGCTGTGAGCAACCAGTGAGATCTCTGGTTTAGACATAAAAGATACTACTCGTGAGGTCATACTGCAATCCAGGAAAAGCTGAATAGCTTATCTCCAATACAATGACGTGCAGCTATCCTAAGGAAGGAAAACAAAATCAGGCAAAACTTTGCACAATGAAACAAGTGCTGTGTACATCACTCAATACAGTCAATTTTAAATGTCACAAAACAAATATTCACGTGAGCAAATTTTAATGGGCTATTTGGTTTGAGGAATGAGGTGCACCTTTGCAGTGACATTTTTTATCGATTTTTGGAATGAAATTGGTTGATCCATCACCATGTTTCCCTCACAAAGCTTCATGGTTAGCTTAATAATGAGGAATGGTTTCATCCCATTAAAGTTCATGGAATGATCCATGATGGACCATCCCATTCTAGATGAGGTGATTCCTCAGACTAAACACCCCATAGAGTAACCCAAAGACTACACAATGTTCAAATAAGATGCTCTAGTCTCAAGTGCTCAAAATATTAAATTATCTGAAATTTGCAGACAATTGAATGCTAGAGCGTATCCAAATAGGCATTGAACAGTGGTGACATAAGCAGCATTTTTGTCACAATTCTACAGGCCTACAAGGCCTAGGTACCATTCCCTCATACAGTTCATTCGACGATTTCAGGAAACAACTTGCAGAATAAGGATGTACACAAACTGTCACTAAGATATACAGATAAGATATACAGATAACATATTGGTACCATTGCACAATATTTGTGCGGCATTTCTTGAAATGTTTACATGGACCTGCTATCCCCCAAAATACAGAAACCAAGATTTTGGAGAACCGAAAGAAGTGATTAAGCGAAGCAACAGAAAAAGAAACGCCACGAACCTTGAGAACAAGAAGGGTGACTAGCTACCAGGCGAGGCGCGGCACTGGTCGAAGCGGCGGAGCACCTCGGGGTCGTGCATGGACAACACGAAGCGCGAGAGCGCCTCGAGGTACAGCGCCGCCTGGTACCCCCCGGCGGCGGCGACGAGGTCCGAGAGTACGCCCCGACGGAGCCGGTTGGCCTCGAGTGCGACGCCCTTGAGCTCCTCCAAGAAGGCCTCCACGTCGGCGGCGCCGCCTGCCTCGGCGGCCACGAAGGCTTCCTGGGCCCGTCGGAGGCGGTCGGAGACGGCAGGGACGGCGGCACGGATCCGGCGGTCGACGCGGTCGACGGCGGCGAGGAGTCGCGGCGAGGGCGAGAGCGTGCGGAGGAGCGAGGTAAGGAGGGAGGGGTGGACGTCCCCGAGCCACAGGAAGGGGAGCTCGAGCGGGGACCGCCAGTCCCCAGCGGCGACGACCCGCGCCGGGTCCTGGCGTGCGGCGGCGTCGAGCGCAGACCAGTGCGCCTGGAAGTGAGCCTCGACAGCCGCGGCGACGGAGGAGAGGGGGTCGTCCCAGGAGCCGGACGAGGAGGAGGAGGCGGAGAGCGCGCGGCGGAGCAGTGGGAGGAGCGGGGAGCGGAGGGTGGCGAGCCAGGCGGCGAAGAAGTCCCGGATCGGCCGCCTGGCGCCCGGGGTCCCGCGGCCCGGCGGCGGGGGCCGCGGCATGCCTGCGGTTGCGGCGGGGAGGCCGCGGCGGTGGTGATTGGTGTGGCTCGATTGCGGCAGTTGGTTCGCCGCTTGGAAGTCGGTGTTGGTTCTGCGCAGTTGGAGGGAAGGATGGGAGACAGCCGTGGGCTGAGAATGAGAGCCATCGAGCTCGTGCAAGAAATTCTTGGCCCGGTCCAATTTTGTTGGGCCTCGTGTGTGTCGGGTGCATTTGTTTCGCCTGCCCATACAAAAATGAGCATAGCCAAAATTTCAGTCATTTTTAGGCCTTGTTTAGATTCTAGATTTTTTCACTCTCTCCATCACATCAAGTTTTAACATGTATGTATACAGCATTAAATGTAAATAGAAAAATAACTAATTACACAGTTTAGTTGTACATCATGAGACGAATCTTTTGAGTCTAGTTGGTCCACGATTGGACAATATTTGCCACATACAAACTAAACGTGCTACATACCGCAAAGTTGAAAATTTTCCACCTTTTTTGTGCAATCTAGTATAAAAAATCAGTCATTTTTTCATCTATCCTTCTCTTAACTAACCGCTCACTCCCAAAAAACTTTTCTACTAACTTCATTCTAAATTATAGTTCATTTAATTTTTTACCCTAAATTTGGCCACTATTAAAAAAAAAATTATACAAAATATCATATCTTTTGTTGTGGCTTGCTTTATTAATAAAAAGTTTTTTTAAGAATGACTCAAATTTGACTATGTTTGTACAATTTTTTTAATAATAAGAAAGAAATCAAATTTGAGATTAAAAAGTCAAATGAACTATAATTTAGAATGGAGGGAGTACAAGGCCATATGAAAAAATAGGCTGAGATTTTATTAGCTATAGATAGATAGATAGATAGATAGATAACCTCTCTTCTAGAGTGATGGCACCGATAGAGGTATCCAAAAGCCCACCCAAAACAATCTTAAAAATACAAGCTTTCTTCTTCTTAGATGACCCGATGACAAGGGGGAAGGCGGAAGGCGGGATCAAGCTTTCGAATTTTTACACCTTAGTGCTACTAGTCCATCAAAACTGGTGAGAGAGAGGATCTCCCAAGTCTCTGTGTGCGTGTGTGGGGTTAGGGACCGAAATGACACAGCAGTACAAGTTTAGGACCGGTGGTGAACTTTACTCTTTCAAAAAAGAAAACAAATCCCTAGTTCATTTGGATAAGAAAGAGAAAAATGGCTTTGATGAACAATATTATAAAACGTTTATGAGTTGAAGGAGCCTTAAACCCTAGAATGCCTTTCAAACCGCCCCTTATTCTTGGCTTGGACAAAACTTTGCTAAAACGAACAAATAATTGGAGGAACTGTAGTTGAAGCTGGTGGGAACGGTGCCAAACAAACTCAGTAAACCACCCAAAATATCCCAAAAACAAAAACAATAAGGGCAGCAGGGCAAGTATGCAACAGCCCAACCAAAAAAAAGGCGGTGAGCCAATGCCTAGAGTGTCAACAGAATGGCGCTTTGTGCCGGCTCTGGTTGCTTTTCGGCCCGCTTCCGGAATGATCCACCGCCTTCGGCCCCCGGCGTCGATGACGACGATGTTCTCCTCTTCCCACTCCGTGGCTCCGGTGTGCAACAACAAGCCACCTCGACGACGAGCGTGAAGCGCACGCCTTAGCCCGTGCGGCTCACTCTCCCAGATGCTTCACCTATGCCAATCATTGTGAGTCACCATGTCGATGGTACGTGTAGAGTACAACGACGTGATAGCACAAGCACGCATTAATCGGTCATGATCGATAGTATATAATCATGTTGACCTAATACGTTTTAGTACCTTGCAATAGAGTGAACAATAGTCTTGGCCAGAGAGGAGTGGTCGTGCGCACACAGCGCAGGGGTTCTCCGCGCTCGTTGACCTCTTCCTCGCCATGCGCTCGTTCAGGAACACAACCTCGTGGTCGCTGATCGTGTGCGACTACATGCAACGCTGCAAATCAAGATCTAGACGGAAACAGAGCACCTCTTGACCGCCTCTGTGGTGGTTGGTGGGCGTGCATGCATACGCATGGTCACATGCACGCCATCAGTAGGCGGTAACGTACCTGAACACCGGTGCAATCTAATAGTTTCAGATCGGCTATGCGGACAACGAAGCAAGATGCGTATTTCCAGATCTTTGGGTTCCATTACACACAATCAAATAAAGTGAAGAATTTGAGACCAGTTTATTTATTGGAAGCAGGTGACGTGGAAAGAAACGGCACAGGAGGCGTGGGTGGTACCTGGAGGACGTCATGCTGCGCGTGTTCGTGGGGGAGACAGTGGCGGCACAGCGCCACGGCACAATCGACACAGAAGTGGTTCTTGTCGTTCTTGCGCTCCCTCGGGTGTGTCGTGCACGTGTCAAAGAACTCCTCCGACAGTAGGCTGCGCAGCCACTGCGGAGCGCCGGACACGGCCGCCGGCTGCATCGCCATTTGTCTGCACGCGTAGGTGGCTTCTGTTGATGATCCTCGCACTGCAACAGTGTGGGGTTGAGGGTGAGGGAATATATGGGTGCTTTGGGTTCGGTTGGATTAGCGAAGGGGTGTACAGAGGGGGCTTCAACAATAGACTTGATTTCAATTTAAAGACCGAAAAACGCGGGGATTCTGAACCATTGTGTGGCATGTGCCGTGCTAATTCTCGACATGCGAGGCGTGATACGAAGATGGCATATGCCTATGCAATATCCAAAATAATTATATACCCTACTCCAGATCAAAACTTGCCTTTCTAGACATCCGCTCAAAGTGGAAATTTATGCCCCTGGTTTTGACAAATTTTTTATTTTAGATTATACCATTCTTTGAAAATGCATATATTTATGTAAACAGTGAACATCTGCTCAGAGTGGAAGTTTATGCCCCTGGTTTTGATAAATTTGCTATTTTTCACTAAATTGGAGCATGCCAAACTCAGTTGAAGTTAATGTTTTTCACATATTTAATCATATAAATCATTTTGAAGAGTGAGTGTTGTATTCAAATTTACCTAATTGACATGTCATTCCATGCTAAATGTGAAAAAATTGACAAATTAGATTGATATAACATATTTTCATAAATATTACACAAGATATATGATCTTACCAGCTCTTGAGGATCGTATATGACTGCCACACCATGGAGTTAGGATGATGATGATATCTTGCTCTATTACTAACTAGAAAAGCAGGCGCGGCCTTGCCGCGCCAAAGGTAGATTGGGCCCGTCTCTGATTCTATATAGAAAGTTTCAGATATACAAGATGCATATCTAGTGTAAACTAACTTCCCGTAAAAACCCATGCAAACCATGGTAAAAAAGTCGTCTAAATTCACCAAAAAAATTCACACATGTAGATGATATGATGATACACAACCTTGCAAAATATCTTGTCGAAACTCGACTTCGTCTGTGAGATATAAAAATAATAAATTTCAAGCCAGAAAGTTATCCAGAAGGTTGTGTATCATCATATCATCTACATGTGTGATTTTTTTTGATGAATTTAAACGACTTTTTTTATCGTGATTTGCACGAGTTTTCATGAAAAGTTAGTTTGCACTAGATACGTTCCCATCGAATATTGGGTTGTGCAGCTCGAATGTAGTGTTTGAATCACAAAGGTGCAAGTTCTCATGATCTCATAGTCAATATACACGTAAAAGATTAAGCTTTTATTCATGTTTTTCTTCTCAAAATAATGCTCCCAGGAATTCTGAAGTTGAGCTCAGAGTAGCACTGTCATCATTTCCAGATTGAAGTGCTGTACCTAAATAAAATATGAAGTTAGTACCTAGATAAAATATGAAGTTAAATCATATGCTTAAAAGGACTAAAACATGATTATTGAGATGAGTAGCACAATAATATATAATGTTATTTCTGTATATGCCGCTGATTTTGGAACATATAAAGAAGTGGCATTTCTAATACTGAATTAGGAGAACTACAAAGTGACGTGGTGTCTTTCATCTGCTCTGACCATCTGGAACATTGTCGAATGGTAGCACATTGAAGAGACAGTAGACTCACGTTGCAGATATGCAGATATGTAGACTCAAGGTTCGAGTAGTTACAGCACATTTATATTGCAGACATGCTATTTGAAGTACATTGGCATTCCTTTTTTCTTCTTTACCTTGAATATCTTCTCCACTGCAGATGATCATATTGGCTGGACAACCGCTTTATACCCTTATATATCCTTTTTCTCATGATTGCTTCTGGTGCTTCTTCACCATGGCCTTGTGCCATTTCTTCAGGGCCTTCGTTATCTGGTCTTAGAGACATATGTATTTCGACAAAGCCAATACTGAGAGCGTGTCAACCCTCCTGAGTTCTGAATTCTACTATGGAGTGAACTACATAGTAATTCAGTTATCATTTATCACTCTAGCAAGAAATGTTAGCTTGTGGCTGAATATCACTACATCAGCAATGTGAATGTGTGATGATACAGTTGCACATAAATAGGACAATAGCCCTGTAAACAAAGATTGTAATTGGTTAGAATTTTCTGAACAATAAAACAGAAAAATATTCTAGAACTTACGCAATGCAGAGCTCCAAGTCGTTATTGAAGCGGCACATCAGGACACAGCAAAGTCTTCACGGTGGTCCGAATGAGCATTTTATCGAATACTATGGGAGCATCCAGCATCTCACTGCAGCTCCAGCCCACCATCAGCACCATGTACCCACCATGGCCACCCGCCAGCACATCTACTTCTCGTGGCCTGCTGGAGCAGGATAAGAATGGAGGGACGGCGGGGACGACAAAAGTGAGGCAGTGCAGGTTGCAGCATGCCACGACGGTGAGGCGGGAGGGACGGAGGGCGATGGGGAACAGAGTAGAGGAACGGGATCGGGGTGGCCGATTCTTGCGGCCTGGTCGCCGGTGCCGGCACTTGAGGATCCGCGCGTCCTTCGAGAGGCTCGCTCGCACCGGCAGATTGTGCTTGCGCGGCCGGGGTGACTCAAAGCGGCCAAGCCGCGTGAGCAGGCGAACGCAGTGGCTGTAGTTCTCTGGCAGCGGCGTCTCGGCGGAGGTTGGGGCGAAGAAGGGAGGGGGCGCCGAGCGGGGCGTGCAGGGGCTCGACCGCGCGGGGCTGGCTGCCGCCGTTGTCTGCACGGCTGGAGTCGCGTCGGCGCGCCGGGAGGAGGGAAGGGCGGTGAAAGGAGGCGACGTGGCACGCTGAGACGTGAGAGAGTATGATACAGATTTC
>JADLZL010002521.1:0-200476 GCA_015844335.1 Chrysopogon serrulatus
TCAACAATTTCCCCACATCACCAACCTGCCTCATGATCTTTGGAGGCCCCGACTACTACACCACGCGGTGGTACAAGAAGCTCTAGCAGCAAGATGGTTCGGCAGGTTGAGCCGATTGTCGTCCCCCTCCAAGTGGGCGAAATATCCCATCACCTTCGATCGGTCGACCACCCGGAGTACCTGCCAAATCTGGGTCGATATCCCCTCGTCGTCGACCCTATCATCGGCACCAAACGACTCACAAAGGTGTTGATGGAAGGGGGGAAGTGGCCTCAACATCATCAACCAGGATACCCTCGACGCCATGGGGGTCAACCGTGCGAGGATTCGACCTGGAGGGGCACCGTTCCCGGCGTCCCCTCGGCCAACGCGCCGTGCCCGTCGAACAGATTGATCTGCCTGTCACCTTCGGGACTCACACTAACTTCCGAAAGGAGACATTGACCTTTCAGGTGGTGAACTTCCCCGGCTCTTACCCTATAGTCCTGGGCCAGCCATGCTATGCCAAGTTCATGGCCGTCCCAAACTACACCTATCTCAAGCTTAAGATGCCGAGCCCCCGTGGCGTCATCACCGTGCACTCGTCCGTTCAGCACGCGTACCTGTGCGACATTGAGCAGTGCGACGTTGCTGAATCGGTGCTGAACTCCCACGTGTTATACGTCGTCAACTCCCTCACCAGCACCGACCAGGACATGCCCGACGTCCCGAAGACCAACATGTTCTTCACGCCCGACAGGGATACTAAGCTCGTGTCCCTCAACTCCGGCTGCGCCGACAATATGACGGTGCGCATCGGCACCGCCCTCGACCCCAAATAGGAAGACGCGCTCGTGGACTTCCTCCGTGTGAATCGCGACATTTCGCGTCAAGGCCATCGGATATGCCTGGCATACCGAGGGATGTCACCGAGCACGCCTTGTGGATCAGGTCCGACTCCAAGCTGTTGAAACAGCGTCTTCGACGTTTCGACAAGGTAAAACACAGGGTCATAGGTGAGGAGGTCAAGAAGCTCTTAGTGGTCGGGTTCATCAAGGAAGTGTATCACCCCGAGTGGTTAGCCAATCCTGTCATTGTACAAAAGAAAGGCGGAAAATGGAGAATGTGTGTTGACTACACTGGTCTCAATAAAGCGTGTCCTATGGATCCGTTTCCGTTACCACATATAGATCAAGCTGTGGATTCCACTTCTGGGTGCGAAACCCTATGCTTCCTCGATGCCTATTCTGGTTATCACCAGATTAAAATGTGTCAGTTCGATCAGCACGCTACATCGTTTATCACCCCGTTTGGTTCGTTCTGTTACATAACCATGCCTTTCAGGCTTAAGAATACAGGTGCCACCTTCCAACGCTGCATGGTGAAGGTCTTCGGTGAACTCATCGGAGAGATTGTCGAAGTTTACGTGGACGACATCATTGTCAAGTCCAAACAGACCGGCGACCTCGTAGCTGATCTGGAGCTGGCCTTCGACTGGCTCAAAGCAAAGCACATCAAACTCAATCCCGAAAAATGCGTTTTTGGGGTTCCTAGAGGGATGTTGCTAGGGTTCATCATTTCGCAACGCAGCATCGAAGTCAACCCCGATAAAATCAAGGCTATCGAGATGAAGCCCATTCGGGACCTGAAGGGGTTCTGACATATCACGGGGTGCCTCGCCGCGCTCGGTGGGGTTTATATCGCGTCTAGGCGAAGTGGTCTGCCCCTGTACCGACTCCTCAAGAAGGCCGATCAGTTCACGTGGACTGATGAGGCTCAAGAGGCTTTAGATAAGCTCAAGAAACTGTTAACTAGTCCCCTGATTCTTACTTTGCCCGCGAAGGAGGAACCCTTGCTCCTCTACATTGCTACAACCGCCCAGGTGGTTAGTACTGCATTCGTCGTAGAACAGAGTGAGGAGGGACGCACTCTGAAAGTGCAACGCCCAGTCTACTTTATTAGTGGTCTTGTCCGACACCAAGACGCGCTATCTGTAAATCCAGAAGTTAGCATATGCCCTCCTCATCACGAGGAGGAAGCTTAAGCACTACTTCAAGGCGCACCCCATCACCGTGGTTTCATCTTTCCCTCTTGGGGAGGTAATTCAGAACCCTGAAGCCACGGAACGGATAGCCAAGTGGGCGCTCGAGCTAAAGGGCAACGGTATAACCTATGTGGCTCACACAGTGATCAATTCACAGGTTTTAGGTGATTTTATTGTGGAATGGACCGAAGTTCAACTACCTCCAGCCCCAATCCAACACGAGTGTTGGACGCTTTTCTTCGATGGTTCGTTGATGAAAAGGGGAGCCGGGGGCGGGCTTGTCTTTATCTCTCCCCTCGGGGTCAGTATGAAATACGCACTGCGACTCCATTTCCACGCTTCCAACAATGTTGCGGAGTATGAGGCCTTGGTGAACAGCTTACGCATAGCCAAAGAGCTCGGCATAAAACGCCTTGAGGTCCGGGCGACTCGCAGCTTGTCGTTGACCAGGTCATGAAGGAGTCGACTTGTCACGACCCAAAGATGGCAGCATACTGCCAGGAGGTGCGCAAGCTTGAGGAATGCTTCGATGGCCTCGAGCTCAATCATGTCCTCCGTCGGGACAATGAGGCAGCGGATGCCTTGGCCAAAATGGCCTCAAATCAAGACCCTATCCCTAGCGGGATATTCGCCAGGGACCTTACCCAGCCGTCGGTAAATCATGGCAAGGGAGGAATCGACCTCTCTCTCTCTCCTCTGACCCAGGAGCGATTTGTCCGACCCCTGGGAACGACCCTCAATCAGGAGCGATTCATCCGACCCCTGGGGACGGCCTTCTCTCAGGAGCGAATCGTCCAACCCCTAGAGACGACCCCTCCTGCGAACCGGCTGTCTTCGTGGGGACGCAGGTGGATGAGGGGACAGACCTTGATCCAGGACCTGAGAATGATTGGAGAAAGCCGTACCTCGACTGCCTCACTCGTGAAGTCTTAGCCACTGATAAGACTGAGGCGCGACGAGCCACCTCGACTGCCTCACTCGTGAAGTCTTAGCCACTGATAAGACTGAGGCGCGACGTTTGGCTCGTCACGCCAAGTCATTCGCCATTATCGATGGCGAGCTGTACAAGAGGGGGCACTCAGGTGTCCTACTCCTATGCATTCCTGACGCCCACGGGTAAACCCTGCTGGAGGACATACATGCGGGCGTATGCGGGCACCACGCCGTGCCACGCACCATCATAGCTAAGGCCTACCGTCAGGGTTTCTACTGGCCCACGGCGGTGGCGGACACGACGGAGATCGTCCGTTCCTGTGAAGGGTGCCAGTTCTATGCCAAGCAGACGCACCTGCCCGTGCAGGCGCTACAGACGATCCCTCTCACGTGGCCGTTTGCAGTCTGGGGGCTGGATCTAGTTGGGCCCCGCCAAAAGGCGCCCGGGGGCTTAACTCACATTTTGGTCACGATTGACACGTTCACTAAGTGGATTAAGGCTCGACCCCTCGCCATGATCAAGTCCGACCATAGTGTGCTCTTTTTCACAGATATCATATACCGCTTTGGTGTGTCCAATTCGATCATCACGGACAATGGGACGCAGTTCACTGGGAAGAAGTTCCTAGAGTTTTCTGACGAATTTAACATCCGTGTCGATTGGGCATCCGTCACGCATCCCCGCACTAATGGGCAAGTGGAATGAGCCAATGGCATGATCCTCCAAGGTCTCAAGCCTCGGATTTTTCATCGTCTCAATCAGTTCGGCCGATGATGGCTCATTGAACTCCCAGCGGTATTGTGGAGCTTGAGAACGACTCCGAGCAGAGCAACAGGACATACTCCATTCTATATGGTCTATGGGGCGGAAGCCGTTCTACCCACAGACCTCGAGTACGGGTCCCCGCGTGTCAGGGCCAACGCTGAGCCTGCGAACCAGACTTACTTGGAGGACGCCATGGACCAACTCGACGAAGCTCGCGACGTCGTGTTGCTACACTCTGCCAAATATCTACAGTCCCTGCATCGGCATCACGGTCGACGAGTGCGGGGCAAGCGTTCAACATTGGTGACCTTGTCCTACAGCTCCGGCAAGATAAGTAGGGGCGCCACAAGCTTACCCCACCATGGGAGGGTCCCTTCACCATCGCTGAAGTCCTCTGACCAGGGGCTTATAAGCTGAAGGACGATAGGGGGCAGCTCATCAAAAACACCTGGAACATCGAGCAGTTACGTCGTTTTTACCCCTGAAATCTTCCTTACTTCGCTTCATATCGTGTATTTCATCCTATACTAGCGCTTTTTTCGCTTTGAATAGCTAGATGCTTAATTTGGAAGTTTTCTCTAAAAAAAGAAATCTCGACCCCTAAAGTCGACCCGTGTTTCTTTATTAAGTAAAGAAAAAGCAACATGTCTGGCTCTAGATTCTACCATAACCTTCTTACTTCTAGAGACTATGTTGAGGTAAGAAACGGTCCTAACACCCAACAATCGTCCTGGCTGTCCTGTCAACGCCCCAGCGGCTAACGACACAACCGGGTGAGGGTCCGGCTAGCCGTCTTAGGCACCAATGTAGTCCCTGGAGCTACGATGGTCGTGGTAGAAAACAGCCAGCTTAGTATCTTCCTAAGCTAAAAAAGAGCCTCGGAAGGTAGGATATGCTAGTATTGACACCAAACATCGTGGCCGGGACAGTGTACCCATGCTGCGAATCCTAAGGTACCATCCGGCGGGTGTTCAGACTGAAGCAATCCAATTTCAAAATTTTTATGCAAAGGAACTAGTTCGAACTAAAGCAAAGCGAAACAGTTATTATTACAAAAGTTAATAACAGTCTTAGGGGCGCAACAAACCCACTATCGGATACAAACAAATAAGTCACTCCCTCTGGGGGAGTACCAGCCTGCCAGCCACTCAGCTAGGATCCCGGCGTTGTCTGCCACCAGCGCGCGAAGAGCTATGATCTCCGCCCCAGAGGTTTCCCCGAAGTACCCCTCGTCGAGGCCGTCGAGATCAAAGCTCCTCCCACAGTGCGAGCGCGCAATGGCGAACGACTCCTGGATCTAGTCCTGAAGGCATCACGCTCCAGGCGCCCAATGCGCCCGGACAGCAGAGACACTCGCGCGCCGAGGGAGCCATCTGGAGCAGGGGGAACGCCGAGGCCGTCTAAGGCGCCCTCAACCGCAGCACGCAAACCAGCGTTTTGTTGCTGCAGTTATGAGACAGACCCTAGAGGGTCGCCACCTCCCCGGACATCAGCTGAGCCGCGTTCTCAGCTTCCATTTTTTGGCGGCGCTCCTTCTCTAGCTCGCCACGAAGAGCTGCGACCTCATCCCGGAGCTCGTTCCGCTTTTGTCGCAAGCGGGTCTCGGCTCTGTGACTGTCGTCGCGCTCACGACGAAGCTGCTACGCTTCATCGCGCTTGTGTTCAAGGTCCTGCTCCGCCCAGAGTAGCCGGCTGCACAACTACTCTGCCTCTTGGAGCAGCTCCTGGACGTGGCTACCGCGCTGCTCTAGCTCCTCCTGGACGCGCTTCGCCTTAGCGTCATCCAGCTCCTACCGGCGCAGGAGAGCCATGTATCTCTCCTCCGTCGAGTCGGCGTCCTGAATGGCGTCTTTCAACCGAATGCGGAGGTCCTGGATCAGCGCTGCAGCGTCTTCCCATTGAGGATACTGCCACTATAGGAGCTGGGACTTCTCTCGGTTGATCCGCATCGACGCCTGAACGGAGAACGGTTCGCAGGTAGATTAGTAATCACGACACACGCAAAGGGAAAGTCTAAGCTAGAATATCTGGTAAAGCATCTGCGCCTGCCCCAGTTTCACCCTCAAGGAGCCGAGATCACAGCCCACCGCCGCCATCGTGGACTCAAAGGCACCGGCGACTTCCCTCTCGGCGCAATCGTCGACCACCGTGGGCTCTGCCCCTGGATTGAAGGGGTCGGAGAACAGCAGACGCGACTCTCCCCAGAAGACAGGGGGAATCCCCGCATCACCAGCCGTCGTCTCAACAGCGCCGTTAGCAGCCGAAGTCGACGGCGCACGTCCCGTCGGCTTTGGAGGTGTTTGCAGAGGTGCGCTACCCCCGTCGCCTGCCTCAGCTCCCTTGATAAGGGAAACATCTGCTGCAGTAGATGCCTCTTGAGTTAAGGCGCTCGGGGGCTCGGACCCTCAAGGCTCCACCGTTCCCTCCGCCAGCGGCTCGGCCTCTATGGGCTCCGCCGGCAATGGAATCACGAAGGGCACTATCGCAGACTCCTCCCCGGCGGCCGACGACTGGGGGGCGAGATCGCTGGCCTCCTGTCGCTTCTTCAGCGCCTTCTTGGGCGCAAATGAGAGCCGCCCGAGAGTCTGGACACGGCTACGACAACAAAGCAAGCTACATCGGGTCCACTCATTTCTGAGTGGACCCGTCGGATCGAACACTAAACTCCCCCTCATCTGAATCAGTAAGGGGGTCAGGTCCCGTTCCTCCCTCAGGCGGTTCTCCGCCCTCTTCGCCTTACGCCTCACCTTCTAGGCATGGCGAGCCTCGGAGCTAGCCACGTTTGCCGCCCGCTGCGTCGCCGTGCGAGGAAGGGGCACCGGATCCTCCTTCAGGGGAAGATCCAGGGGCTGGAATAGTGAAAACAAATCAGGAAAGATTGGGAAGGAATAAGAGTGTAATAGGAAATTCAAGCAACTGTACGCTTACAAAGTTCACAGAGCCGACGTCCGGCTTCATCGGAGGCTGGCCTGGCACTGGTGATTCCAGGGGAATCAACGCGACGAACGCCGCCATTGCAGAATCCCGTTCGGATTCAGATGGTGGAGCTCGACGTGGAAGTGCTGGAGCATCCCGCACACGAAGTCATGAACGGGAACACCCAGTCCCCGCTCAAGGAAGGCCGTGAACGAGACGACGTACCCCATCGGTGTATTCGGGGCGTCATCCTCGAGCGGCACGATCCACTCCTCCGCCTCCGTCAGCGAGGGCAAGACACCCTCCGCCACGAGGCGTTCCATCTCCGGCACCGTCAGGATGCTGCGCGGCCACGGGAAGGCGTCTCCACCGGCCATAACGAGTCGCAGCAGGTCGCTTGAGAAGGTGGGAAAGCTGGCTGGCGGCGGCGGTGGCGGCGGAAGCACAAAGAAGTAGAAGAAGGCTTGGGGGCTTTTCTTTTGGCTTAAGGTGGAAGGCGCAAATGCGGCTAGGAAGCCTCTCTTTCCTCCCCCCCGGTGTCTTTAAAGGAGGAAGCCGCCCGTTTGGCCGCACCCGAATCGTGGGCGGCATGGCTCGGGCCCACCCGAGAACGTGGGGGTGTGCGCACGCCTCGGTTCGCCTTAACTCCGCTTCCCCCCCGGGCATAACCTGTCAGCCCACGTGTGCTGACGGTTCCGTCCTGTCGCGTCAAAGCACTGTGCGGCCCATCATCCACTGGCCATCTACACAGTTTCGGGCTCTGCGTTGACCACTCAGAAGGCTGAGCGGCGCGCCTACGGGGAAGGCTACGGCGAACAGCCGTAATGATGTCTACTAGGGTCGGAAGGGAATCCAGAAGCGTTTTTGTCCGCTTCTGGACCCTCGGAGGGAAACCCTAACCGGATCCATCTCTATGGTTCTCCAATGAGCAAGAAAACCCTAAAGGGAAGCATGAACGCCGCCTACACGCCTGAACAAACACGAACGCCACCAAAATCATCAACGACAAAAATACTCGCAATGCGAGTCACATTATCACGACGGATAAGTTGGAATTAGCACGTTCATTTTTCTGGTTACAAGATGAAGCTAAGGAACGCATGCCGGGCGTCCCGAGCACAAAATAACCGCCCTAGCGGTGCTATACAAAAGCCCTCGGCGTGGCTCTCCGACCCTAAGACTTCCATCGGTGGCCGACGGAGCGCGAGCGCCGCATGGACTTCGTTCCTGAGGCGGCGACGCCCCGGGAACAAGAAGACCATGGAGATCAACCCATGGGTGAAAGCTCGGTGCAAGGGTGAAGCCACACTGACAGGTAGGACCCCACGACGCCTTAGGGAGCATCGCGGATTAGCTCCTCCACCGGCACCTCCTCCACGATGGCGTCGGCGGTGTCGGTCTTGGCGCACAGTGCTCC
Organism: Chrysopogon serrulatus; assembly: GCA_015844335.1. Taxonomy (NCBI): domain Eukaryota; kingdom Viridiplantae; phylum Streptophyta; class Magnoliopsida; order Poales; family Poaceae; genus Chrysopogon; species Chrysopogon serrulatus. The sequence goes on from JADLZL010002521.1 coordinate 8,056, forward strand.
GAGGTCCCCGACGCTTCGCCCTCGGGGAGCTCGATCTAGCTACGAAGATCGACCGGGAGCGGCGATGCGCCACCGCCCGGCGCGGATGCCGCCCCCCCCGAAACGCCGTGGGACACCAGGGTCGCGGATGCGACCAAGCACACGCCAACTCAGACCACTCCGTCGAGGCCCGGGAGCTGGGGACGTAGGCCCTGATGGCCTCAACCGCCGCCGAGCGCCACGGCACAGGCTCGGCCTCTAGTTCCGCCACACGCCCATCGGCCTCCTCCCGGGGTTGGCCGGGCATCGTCCGCCTCCTCCACCGCGTGCGTGAGTGCGACAAGAACCGCATTGAGGTGGGGGGGCTCGGCCGCGGACCCAGCTCCGGCCCCTTCTCCGGCGTCCTCACCAACCCAGCGGTGCTCCCGGCCGGCGCCTCCGGCGAAAGAAGGTGGCGGGGAATGGGCACGTTGGAAAGCACCCCGCAGGAATGAAGATTCAAGATCAGTCAAGAAAACCCTCTCCAATCAAGGCGCCCGGTTAAAGAAGAAAACCCTCTTCTTGGCCGGCCCCCTGAAGCTTACCCCGAATACGGCGGCGGCCCCGGCGCTCCTCTCGATGAGCTCTCCGCCCGGGCGCTTCCCGTGATCCATTCCTTTCTTTCTCTCTCTGGCGACGGTGGAAGAAGGAGAAACAGTAGAGGAGGATAGCGGCTGGAACTCAGAACGGCGGTGGGAAACGGGATGAGTGACTCCACTCGCCCCGCGCCTTACCCTTTTATAGGCGGCCGACGCCCTGAGTGGATCTGAAAAACGCCCCTCGGCGTTCCACGTCACCCACTACCTTGTTCGTGGCATTATTAGCGCTGCAACGGAAGAAGTACCGTCGCGACGTGCACCCCGAGACGGCCCTCACCAATGGCCACGAAGCTTCTAGGCTCCGCTGCCTCGGGCACCAAAACAGGGCATGCAAAGACTAAAGCGCCCCTGTGCTAAAATGGGAAATTAAAAGGCGTAAGTCAAAATCATTTACGGGGCACGATCCTACTCCGACGCGTTACCAATGCCCACGGGTACACACTATTCTTCGGAGGAAAGCTCAAGGGCTACGGCTGGCGCTCGTGTTCAGAGATAGCCGCCGTGACGACCCCAGACTGGCCCACGTAACCTCTTTGAAGAAGTTCCTCTAACAAAACTTGAGCCTCTACAGGAGTATACCACTCCTGTAGAAGGCTCGGGGCACCGGGCGGAGTGGCTTCAGCCCCCCTGGGACCGACTCTCAAGTCGACCCCCCGCTGTTCTGTGACAAATGGCTCAAGCACGAAGAGAACCCACAGGCTCCCCTCCATGCTCGGGGGCTCCTGTCGAGGGTCAAAACCACGGTCCCCTAAAGGCCCGGTTAAAACGGCTCTTAAAAACAAAATTGCTAGGCCAAGATCAGCATACGCCTGCGGCCCGACCCACGAGGGCCTAAGGCGTAGGGGGCTGGCTAGCTACCACGAGCAAGGCCTCCTAGGGGCCCATGGGACGAGGCCACCGCCCGGAGCTCGACCCTCTAGGAAACCTCGATTCGTCCGGCCCCCACCCGCGCCGAGGGGGTCGGAGATCGACCTCGGCCCTATGAACAAAAGCCGGCGCATCACACGTAACTACGGTGCGCATGAAGCGCGTACAACAGAATCTGTACAATTCCGTAGCAGGCACGGGGACACACCGTCACCCCCGTACCTTAACAGTGGGGAACGGGACCCTCAAGTAACCCATGGGTCTTGTGTTGCCCCCACGCTTCTACCCTAGTATATACGGCACTGGCTTCCCTGTACCTTGCTAGTCGGGTAGCATCTCCGTGTACACATCCCCACCGGGGGCGCCGGGCTTCATACCTCCCCACAGGCGGTCGCCCTGACGGAACAGGGAGCACGGGGAAGGAAGCGTTGCTCATACCAACACCGTGGCCAATGTACCCTGGCAGCGGCCTTGCCAGCCACTTTCTGCAGGAGGGACCGAGCGCATCAGGAATCAACCCTGTCCGTCTGGTCTCGCTGCAGCCTACGCTCCTACGACCAGAGCTTTGACCCACGGTGTCCATCGTCAACAACACTGCCCCGGCACCTTTAGGTATAGCCGTGTATACCTAAAGGGCCACGGTGCCAAGGAGAGGACCCATGGAAGAGACAGATGGCGTCAACCACAGCGTCCACAACACCTGTCCGAATCATCAAGTCCTTACTCTTCAAGCTTCCTAGATCTCCACACAGACTTGCCCTCCCTTGTGAGCCTCCCTTCGGACTATAAAAGGGAGGACTTAGGCAACTGAGCAAGAGAGGGACTCTCGCCCCGTTTTCACTCCACATACGATACAAGCTCATTTCGAACCTAGACATCCTCAGAGACTTGGGAGGCTCCCCCTCTCTCTTGTACTTTGTCCCATACAAGCTCCCCGAGTAACATGACCCCCCGCTCTCACTAGGCGTAGGGGCGACTTGCTTGAACCGGTATATATCATTGTGTCCACTTGGGAAACCATGCAGAGGATAAGTGTGCTCTGATTTTGATTACTCGTTGGTGTTCATTCTTGACACCGACAGTTGTTTATCTGCGAATGGACCCTATAGGCCGGGCTTGGTAGATCGCGGGTGTGACAATCCTGTTGAGTCCTATGTAGTCCAAACCCCGTTTATAGGCCTGAGTAGGGCTTTTTGTACGAAGGAAGGGCGTGCTATGTTCTCAAACTTCCCTAGTATGTCCACTATGAATAGATATAATGCTAACCTTAGCTATAACTACTAAGTGTATTCACTAACCATAATATGCATTGACATGTAGCTAGGAATAACACAGATATATCTCTTGATGTTCTGCTAGTAACCCTAATGATATAGCTAGGAGTCTCTATCTATTTATGCTGATGATTATATACTTATCTTTATCATTTATCTTGTGACTTACCCCTGCATTGAGTAGTGAGGACATGGTTATGCCTATCCATTACACTCAGGGTTATCACGCTACCTTTACACGAGAGCCATGTAGACCTTCCTTTGAAAAAATATAAATGACAACCTGGTAATACTCTGGGTAAAATGCTATAATGACATTTGATCTGTGCGCTTGCGGATACTACTTCTATATTCTAAATGGTGGCATGATTTAATACCACATCTCTTGGTGTTATGCTGGGGATGACAACTTGGCATTCTAGTAGTGATGCTCTGCTCAAGCATTTTTAGCGCCGTTGCTAGAGATAACATTAAGAGGTGTCAACAAGCATTTTTGGCGCCGTTGCCGGAGATAGGGATTTGTCTCTATTTCTAGTAGCAATGTTAGAAATGCCAACATAGTGGTTGTGCGTGTATGAATTTTGTTTTGTAGAAGGTGAAGCCTTGGAGCTTTTTAGTGTTGAGAGACAACTGATTAGTTACCAAAAGAAAGGATTAAATCTGCAGACTAGCTCGTAATGCTTGGGCCACTTTCAGCGGTAAATGTGCCACTTCTATCATGGACAATCCCACAAAGGGTAAAAGATGCTTTACTAGTAAGAAGTGCATTCAGAATCAGTCCCTTATTCTCAATGCAGTCAAGGTGTCCCAAACTATCGATTGCCAGTAATGCAATTGAAGACCGTTTGAAACGTGCCTTATTCTCAATGCAGACTGGTATGTTGTTTGATCCTAAGGACGAAGCTTCAATGTCAAAAGTAGTCCAACTAGGCTAGTTATGCTGCAGTGAAGGTCAATCCAACATACTACGCAACTGCACCATGAAGAAAAATGGTACTCCACTTGCTTGGTAGTGCACTTTTCCCTAGATTAGGAGTACTAGCAGCCTTGATTGTTCTCTAAGCCTCATTAACATCCTTCTTCAGCAGTGGGTTCTAATGATAACTTGTCCTTTGGTATCTTCTTTGTGTTTTTACCTAAGAGGTTGCATCCGATTCACTTTGCCAAATCTTGTTGCCACTTGGACACAAAAGGTTTCCCTATCGAAGGATCACCGAGGACGTTGAAGCCAAAAGAGTCGATGATCGCATTCGCCGCTCATTCAATAGACTCCAAATGATACAGTGTTGCTATCAGAGAAAGAGAACTACATACATGGAACGTTATGTAACTTTCCATTGATTTGGCACCTAAGTGATTCTGCAGTTATGACTAGCATAAACATTGGTTAATCAGTTTTTCATAACCTCAGAGAATGTTGCCCTGTGTCTATGATCTCATTCCTCTTCAAAAGTTATACTTAGGACCTTTTAGTAGAGGACTGCCTTTTAAACTTCATGAATCGACATGGGACCATTACGGTAAGTATCCTTCAGGAGATTGCAATCTAGTGCAAAGTTCATATGGCCTATGCTACACTCCCTATCGTAGCATATGCTTATAAGTAAGTAGTTCATGAGCCAAGATGATCTTTGAATGTTGAGAATAAAGTATTGTGTTATCTTGGATTCCTCCTAAAGTAACAATACTTCGTGAGAGTCAATTAAGAAAGTCCTTTAGACAAGAGCTAGTTTACAATGAGATGGAAGATCAGAAAGTTGTCCTTTGGATAAAATCCTTCTCATCCCCCAAAGTATGGTGAGCATCTCCACTAGTTGGATGAGGTCGATAAATACAGTTATTGCTTTTCATGCTTCATGGTTAAACTCTCAATACAACTAGGCGTGCTTATCACCGTGATGAAGTTTTGAGGAACATTTTGCTATCACTGCAGTGGTAAGTGGGTGACACGCTTCTCTTCCTTTAAAAAGTCTTTCACACCGAATCTCGGGACGAGATTCTTTTAAGGGGGGAGGGTTGTAACATCCTAGGTGTTAGTCACGAGCTAAGCAGCGAGATTAGAGTTAAGCAACATATGTTAAGTGATGATCTTGATCTCTATCTCATATATATCTTCATCCACCTTGACTATTGGAAAAGTTTGGTGAAGTTTAGAATCAATAAGTCACATGAAATGATATGTCATATCCTTGCTTGATTGACCTTATCAAGTGCATGAGTATATGCAGTGTCAACCAAGTCTTGCCATATTGCCCAAAGTACTCTAATTGGACTTAGGAACAAAAATCATGAAGGGTTCATGTTGAGCTAATACCAAGAAAATGCTCAAAAGAGGCGAAAACCCTAGTTTAGAGCTTTATCAAGTTGCTACTTTGACCAATAGAAAAGTATAGCTTATACTTATATAGGTTTGACCTTAAATGAAAGTTGAAGTCTAAGTTGTGTACAACAAACCTGCTTGAAGGACCAAGTCATAATTCAGCATGTAAGTGAGTCAAAAAAGGAGCCCGAAGATCGAATCGGCTTCTTTGTTTTTCAGCACGTGGAATTATTCTAAGTCGGGGATCTCAATATCCACGACATTGACGTTTTTGCGTTCTCCAAATTTTGTTAAACGACTTGAGTGGGTCCAAAAATAAAAGTTAGAGATAATTGGATGGAGAAGAGCTGAGAGAAAGTTTCACTTGAATTGATCAAGTTTTTGACAGAGAATTTGGAGTTAAGGGCAGCGAAGATTAATGTTAATCGACATGTTGACATTGCTAAGTTCAGGCTTAATTACCCACTAATCCACTCATCAAATAACCCAGCACCCCTAACAGAAAACGTAGAGTAAAGTGCGGACTACAACTTTGCCTCTTGGACCATGATCTATATACGCTTGGAATATGCCGTTTTGATGCCCCGAAGTGGAGATATTTTCCACCCGCCACGTGTTCGACGGAATGCTCCTATTGGCGGAGCTGGGCGGCCATGTCGGCCACCTCCTCCCTTGGCCTATTGCTCGATGGAGAGGGCACCGAGCGCCCCCATTCACTTCCTCCCGCCCTCCCCGCACTCCATGGCTCTCTTCCTCTCTCCTTGCCTCGAACGCGTGCGGCCCGTGGGCGCCGCCGCCATGGGAGCCACCACCGAAGCCTGCCGCCGCTGCCTCGCTCCTACTGCCTTCTCCACCCATGCCGAGCGCCGCATCACCTTCCTCTTGCCGCTCTGCACCTCCTGCGCTCCTTGCTTGGCCGTCGTCGTCGCCGTTGGCGTTACCGCTGGAGCAGCAATGGCGGCTAGCGCTGCTTTGCTGCAGCGGCGGCAAGCCCCACGAGCCGCCGCAAGGCGAGCCTAGGGCACCGGTAGGTGCGCTGGGCGGACGCCGCGCCGCCGTCCCTTCCCCGCTGCCGGAGACGCCTCTTGCTTAGGCCAAAAATCGGCGCCCCCAAGGCCCCAACCTCCTCCCCCCGCTGCTCTGCATGCGTGAGGAGGAAGAAGAAGGATCTCGGGCTAGAATCCGGAAAAGAACGAGGGGGGTTATCTGTATACCTCAAGACTCATGTGAATAGTGCTAAATAGTTCCTGAAAACTGAAAACTGCAGGGGGGTCTCTGTGCAAAGTCGTTTTCCCTTTTTCTTTTAATTTATGCATATTCTGGCTGAAACTTCAAAAATTCATATAAAATCATAGAAAAATTGTAAAACAGTAAATGAAGATGTTTTGGAATCCTTGTGAGTGAATCTATGCAGTGAAGTAATAATATTGCATATTTTAATAGAAAGTTTTCACAGTAAAATTAGATCTTTGCTATCTAGGGTTTGAGTTTGAGATATTCATATCTCAAGTTTTGATGCTCCATTTGATGTGAAATTTTTTGTGGTAGGCTACTGATGCTATGTGTGTGCTGTGGTAAAGGTTTCAAGTTCATTGCATGCAGTTTAGTTGAGTTATTGAATTATCTTGCTTGATGTCTAGTAAATGGATTTAAATGGTTTGTAATTGAAATAAAAATGTCAAAAGGGAAAATATGGTTTAACTACCTTTGTATGATATTGTTGTGACCTTTGGATGCTTAATATGGTTATGTGTTTACTGGAAGTGTCAATTTTTAGATTTATCTTGCTCTCATGTGATTTCTTTTGTAGCAATTTGTTCTTTTCATAGAGGTTGATATTCTTATTTAAATGCCATGAAATTCGGACAGCAGACTACTGTGAATATCTTTGAGCTACTCTAATTATCTTAGAATTTACTGTGCAATTTTGACATGTGTTCCATATATGTCCCTTATTTCATCTAGTTATCTAAATAAATTAATAAAGACATGAAAAGAATTTATTTAGGAGTGACCACCATGTTTTATAGTGTCCATTTAATATATGTCAATTGTTGATAATATTGGTTATGCCCAAGTTAATGTTTGAAACATGAGTGCAATATTAATTTCTCTATTTATTCAATTCTAGAGCTTTCTAGACAGTTTATAAGACTTTAATAATTGCATCTTGTAAATGATGTTTGATGTGAAACTTATCTATAACAAAGTTGTAGATGACTTTCATATCTAGCTTGTTAATTTTCATAGTAATTGGTCCAATAGTTTATGAGTTATGGTTGTGCAAAGTTTAGTTTCAAAAATTATTGCTCTCAGGAATTTCTGGATTAGATTTGAGAAATATGCTTGTTTGACCTTGTTAACTTGGGAATAATGCTGCGATAATTAAAGATGAATTGTAGATAATTTTATAATCTTTTCAGATTGTCTTGTTGCATGCCATTTGGATGTGCATAGCTTCATTTATGATCAAAACATGCAGCTATTGTGTGCAGTCCTGAAATTGATAGATCCTAGTTGTTTGCTTTGCATGTGGCTAGGTGTAGCTCATGTCTTTTTGGTGGTTAAGTTAATACATCTGAGACCTGGTGATATTGGTGTCATGTTTGATATGCTTGTTATCTCTATGTTTAGTATGATTGTGAATAGCCTGCTCTCTAATGCGCTCATGTCATCTAGTGTAATGTTGTACTTGTCTTACTTTATGTGATGCATCGCTTCTCGCACTTTCATGTGTTCATACATATGCGTCGTTGCATGACATTTAGGTACGCTAGATGATGAGGACGTGGTGTGGGAGCCCCACCTAAAGACGGTGTTTGGTGGACTCATCCTGAAGAGGAAAGGACTAAGCAAGCACTGGGAAGAGAGATACTTGCCAAGCAAGTATCATCTAACCAGGACCGACTTTTGTTGGATTCGGGCAAGCCAGGAGCATTTCCTCACCTATGCTTTCTAACACATAAATTATGATTTATGTTTGATGCATTAAGTATAGGAGTTGAGTGCAACCGTTGATGCATTATATCCTTGTTTACCTTTGATTATCCTACCTTGAGTATCCTGCTAGTCTAGGGCGAGTAATATTGCTTAGCTTGCTTAGACGGTAGCATTCAGGTGATTTCCTGTCACCTGTAGGATTGATGGTTACCTATGTTGGTTTAAGCTTATTGTTATATCATCATGAATTGTGGAAAGGTTGTGATAATTGGAGACCGGGCAAAGTCTTATGGGGTTTTTGGACCATAGTGATTCCGTCTGTGTCGATTAAGGACCGTGCCATTTTGGCGTCCCTCGAGTCATGTTGAACGCATGCCTCACACTTAGCTGGCCGGATAAGTCCTTTTAAAAACATGAAGCCTAACACTATCGGCCGGAATTTGACCGCTTTTCGCACCGTACTAGAGATGGATGGGGGACCACGGGGGCGAAAGAGTAAGTCCGAGGTCGGCGATCTTTGGCTAAGGCGGTTGGTCGGCCCCAGGTGCGGTGATTTCTGTTGAAACCGTGATTCCCGGATACGTGCCATGGTGATCTGTAGCTCACCGACGGGTGAGTGTGGTTTGTGTGAGGAATACCCCCCGAGCTCGGTTATAATCGATTCGAATCGCCAACGTTCTGACAACGGTGAACACTTGACTTGAGTTACGCCCTCGTAGTAATGATTATGGAATGATGATAATGATAATGATAGAAAAGGCTATAATGTTTATGGTTACTAATTGATTGCTTAATCATGATTAATGAATACAAGTGATGAATAGTATAGCTGTTCACCTAGTATAAATAGGAATGATTAAGCTGAGCTATCACTATGCTGGTTTTAAATGGTTACTTATGCTTTTCCGTAAAAGAGTCAAGCTATCCCCTAAAAAAGCCTATCATACTCTTTGGAGTCTTTTATTTGAGTCAGTCGGGTAAGTCTAGCTGAGTACCTTCTCATACTCAGGGTTTTTGTCCCACTTCTTGTTTGTGCAGATGGCTATACCTTCCACGGGTATTGTGAGACCTACTATTATCTAGTGGATTAAAGGACCAGAGGGCATGGTCATTCTTATTATCCTTCCCACTTGCTTTTGTTGGATTGATGATGAGCTGGCACTGTATTAAACTTTAAGTGTGTGTGGGTTGAGCTTTTAAAACTACTTTATTTTCTGCTACTTATTTGAGAACTCGGTTTGTAATAACTTTTATTTTGCACTCTGATATTATTGAACTATTGTGAACTGTTGTAATGTATGGATGGTGACGCTAAACTCTGTACGATCTTGGTCGATGATGTTTGGTTTGAAATCCTTTAAGATTTTTGGACTATCAGGTTTATAAGGGCTTAAGTGTGCTAATCGCTTGCTTAGCGAATGGTTTTTGCACTTATTCTTTTATAAATTGGGCGCTTCTGTTACACAGAGGGTCAAACAGTGACTCAGCCGAGTGACAGTTCGGACTCAGTTTGAAATGACACAGCGCTCCTCGGGACCCGACTCGCCTGCCGATCCACCCCACGACTCTTAGGTTTTGGTGCTTGACACCAAAGGGGGAGAGGGATCGAGTATGATAGATTTAGGGGGCGTGTGTGAGGGGGAGTTGGTTCTTTTGGTGTGATACTCATGCATGCATATCATACTTGCTTTTGGTTTCATGTGAGATACTTGTTTACACTCTTGCATGCTTTTTGTGGTGTGTGATATATGATATGACATGTGACATGTGGTTTCTCTAGTGCTCTCTACTTGATATATTTTTATATGCTATGCCATGTCATTTGTCGTTGCTCATTTGCTATATATTATGTTCTATCTTCATTCAAATGAGCTTCATGTTTCGTACTCGCATTTCATTCCTATTCTTTCGAGTACGTCTGTTGACTTGGTTTGTATAAGCTTCACTAACCCTTTTTGATGTCGGTGCTAAAAGCTTATACCGGTCAAGAGTTTCGAAAACCTCACTTCACTCATACTCGAGGTTGTTGTCATCCATCACCAAAAAGGAGGAGATTGAAAGCATCTAGGCCCCTAGATAGGGTTTCGATGATTGATGGCAATCGTTGATTACTATGACTAACGTGTGTTTTGCAGAGACGATAGAATGTTAGGTCATGGTAATGCCAGTCAATGGGTGTTATGGTTTTCATGCCCCCTAATGGTGAAATCATTTCGGTTTTCAAAGGATGGACGACAAGGTTAAGGATGGCTAGTTCCGAGTGTCGATGGAGTTGGGTGACACTTGGATTAGTTGTAGGACTTTGTTTTCTCCTTTAGCCGTACTATTAAGAGGGGTGCAAATGAGTAGCTTGACCTAGGCGTGTCTAATGGTTAGGTGTGGTGCACACTTGTTGAAATTAGCACTAGGCAGCTCTAGAATAGCCCTAAGATTGATTGGAGTCGGCCGTTCAGTAAAGTGTTTGATTCGAAAGCGAATGGAGGCAGATTTCTTTGTATCGGGCGCCGACGTCGGCGTCCGGTGAGTACAAGCAAGTGTGGGGAACATACCTACGCACCGGATGCTCGGAGCGTTGAGGCATCGGATGCTCCGATGGCCGCATCGTTGCAGGACTGAAGGCGGTGGATCGTGTCGGACGCTGCACGGTGGAGCATCGGATGCTCTAGGCAGGCCGGACGCTTGATCCAGAGCTCGCAGCGAGCTGCTAGGGCGTCGAACGCATCCGACGACTAGGCATCGGACGCTGTCCTTTGCCCAGTACAAAACCCTAACGGTTAGCGGTTTTAAACGCATCGGACGCGTCTGATGCCTAGCATCTGAGTGTCTGATGACCCCGCAGAGACACTGATTGGAGGGTAACGGTTGGTGCTGTTGGTATAGGCTATAAATACCTTCCCACCTCCCTCCATGCTCTCTCTCTCTTGGCCATTTCATCAGCTGAAGCAACCATTGGAGTGTAAGGGAGAGCAAGAGCCTAGTGAGGTGTTTGTGATTTGAGAATCAAGATTAGCAACCTCATTAGTGATTAGAGAGTGATAAGTGTGCATCCACCTTCCTCATTAGACTTGTCTTGGTCAAGTGAGAGCTTGTGCTTATTACTCTTGGTGATCGGCATCACCTAGATGGCTCGGCGGTGATTGGAAGCATGGTGATCATCCGGTGGTGATTGTGGATGACCCATCTCATCTTGTGAGAGGTTTTGGGGGATTCACCATGTCAGAGTGATGAAGAATCATCCCGTAGAAAGCACTTGATCCTTGGGCGGATCAAGGGGGAGCTACACCCTTGCGCGGGTGCTCCAACGAGGACTAGTAGAGAGTGCCAACTCTCCGATACCTCAGAAAAATATCGCCGCGTTCCTCTCCCTCTCTTTACTTTGAGCATTTATATTCTTGTAATTACTTCATGTCTTTACATTGATAGAATTGCCATGCTAGAGTAGGGTTTGGAACCTAGGGAGCATAACTTTTGTGTCCTAGAGTCATAGAGACCACACTGAGGCACTAGGGGTGAAATGGGCTAAGTGCAGGCTTTTACCATTGCGATTAAATTTAAAAAATCCCAATTCAGCCCCCTCTTTGGCATCTTGATCCTTTCATCTTCCTAGCTAATAGGCATGCAATCATATCATGGTTCTAACATGGCACTTAAAGTAGGAACGAGTCGGCAGTTAAGGTTGTTTAGATGCTCAAGCTCACTTTCAATTTGTTAGGCGAGGCTCAAGAAATTTTGGATGCAGTGCGATCACAAGAGGAAGAGCAAGTACCAAGAGAAAGGAAAACCAAAATACAAAATGCTACTATATAAAATTAGATCGAAGAATCATATGATTATTTTGATGTCTTTGGATGAACCCATTACTTTTCAAGACCCTACAATCAGAGTGATGAACAGTTTCAACTTTTTACAGTACCATGAGGAAGGAAAACCAAAAATAAAAAGCTATTCAAAATTAAATGGGAATCATATGGGTATTTTGATGTCATTGGACCAACCCTTATAATGTCAAATAATGTTCAAGTAACTAGCCATATGTCCATTATTACCTTGTACTAGGTACTTCAGTATGACCATAATTTATGTAGGCATAAGAACCATAGGTTGAGCCCATTAAAGTCCATTTTCCAACATGGATTCACTTCTGATATTAAGCCAACATATAGTCTCAGTGCTACAATATTGGCAAACGGTGCATCAGCACCTGCAGATGTGCTCCATCCTACTAGTAGCAGCACCTTGCCTGCTGACCTTTGGTAGCAATATAACTACAGCTGCGATCGGCTGTCATCTTCGCTGTCATTTTTAGGTAGCTAGAGGAGCTCAGCTGCTGCACTTTGAGAATTAGGCAAGAAGGTAGTAGTGCGCATCAATAGCTCATCTGCTTATGCAGTTGCAATTGTACTCAGTCCATGTGCATATGGCTTAGTGTAAATGTTTTAGTGAGATGCATATTGTTTGATTGCTCAGACAAAAGACTCGGCGTTATGACATTGCTTAGCTGAAATGTATAAATGAGAATACTTTAGACAGTACTTGTTGCTTGATTGTTTCACTAGGGTCATGGTATGCCAGCCCATTTATTTTATTCAAGCAAACTGAACACTACTATATACAAAGTTATTTTTCAGTCAAGGGAAATAATATAAAAAATGTCAGTCAAGGGAAATAATATAAAAATGTTAGATGAAAATTGAATTATACTTTAGACAGAAATACTTGTTGCTTGATTGTTTCACTGGTGTCGTGGTATGCCATCCCATTTATTTTGTTCAAGCTAACTGAACACTACTATATATAAAGTTACTTTTCATTCAGGCGAAACAATAGCATAAATATTAAAAATAAAAATTAAATTATCATACATGTTAAATTTCTATGTTACTTAATGTGAAGATTGTTTGTACATTTAACGCACATAGAATAATCAAAGAGATAAATCCATAAGCAAGCGCCACAGATACATTGTAGCTTTCACCTAAGAGTATTCCAAGATATCGAATTTCCACGAGGAACGCGAAGTGATCTAGTAACAAATCAAGAACGTCCAAGGATAGATAAGATAAATGTTTTTGGTGGGTAGAGAGGGGCTATCTAAGGTGATCTAGATAACAAAGAATTAGACTTACGATACTTGTCTACTTTGGAGCAACAGTACCTTTCCAACTCTCGAATAAGACTGGGAAGAAGGTAGTTGGGGAAGGCTGCCAAAAGCTCTATAAAACACCAACTCTAACGTGGTGGAATACGAAGGCCAACAAAGCTGTCACCTCTAAAGGCTACCACAACTAACCGTAGGAATTGGGCGCAAACTTAGGTAAACTCTAGCCTAGACACCACGTCTACGCTAACGATTACTACTCTAGTTACGTACGCTAACTAGAGCACTCAATACGAGCTAAGATCCTGTAAACAAAGTAAAGTAAGAACAAAACTTAATCAAATAGAAGACTTAGAGTTACCAACTGAAGAACTTGAAGATGAACTGTCTCCGTAGAGGTACAAAGTTGAGGAAGATCCGACAAGCCGCCTCCTCTTCTACTTCTCCCTCTCCTCTCTCCCTATTTTCTAATTACAAGAGCTCTAATTGAGCTAGGGCTTCTAGCTCTCCAAATGAATTGAGATAGAATGAATTAGGGTTTCCCTGGGGGGTCTGGCCCTATATTTATAGTCCGGTGGGATGCACGATGGCCGTTTGATCAAACCGACTTAAGGTACGGTGGATATTAACCCTCAAAGGCGGTGGAGGAAGCTTCCAGAAGGACGTAAAAGATTGTTTTAGGGGGAGGCCACCCGGCATTTTTCATCAGGCCGGCCGGCCCCACCATGTGGGCCCCCGCGCTCCGCTTCGTTCTGGTGTTTTCTAGATTCTTCCTGAGTCCAATGTGCGGGGTTTCGTTGGCGTCAAGTTTCGTTACTCTGTTTTTATAGTTAGGCCCTTTTCCGTGGTTTTCTGGAATAATCCCCGCAAAATAATAATTCACCAAAACTCATGGAATTTGTCAGATAAAACCATAGACTTCTCTATTTGCAAGTGTATTGACCATTTATCATGTTTATTGTACTATTAAATATTGACGCTATCCACCGTCAACAAGCTCCCCCAAGCTTACCCTTTTGCTAGTCCCTTAGCAAAGCCTAACTAATAAACTTGGATCGGGAGTTGCTACAATGTTTTCACTTCTTAAAAGTACACATGCTTTCAAACAAAAATTCTTCTCGGATTAGACAAAACTGCTCTAACTTTCAAACTTACCCATTTTACCGTTAACTATCGAGCTTTTCAACTTTTCGTGTGGGTCTTGAGTAATTGAAAGATAGAATAATCAAGTCAAGCACTATGTCTCAAATCCTTCACTCAACCAATATTCTGGAATTTTTATAAATTTTTAAAATAAAACTCAAAGCTTAATTGTATGACACCCTCAAGTCTCTTATATATGTGGTATTTATGGATCTCCTTTGAGGCATTAAGGATGTCATGCCTTCCTACAACTAAGAATTATAGTGGAGCTCATAGGAGTGGCATAGACAAGGGTGAACATACTTGCAATTTATATATTGTAAAGTCAAACAATGGATCTATAGAGAGTCAAGTCATACAATCAAACCAAGATGTGCATGTGTACGGAATATGGTGGATAGGTGAATATATGGTGACTAATCCTAATTCTACTTTTGCTCTTTGAAAATAAATCTCTTTCTCTTGGACTTAGAACTTTCGTAGGAAAACATGGGCTATCTTTATTCTCTCTTTTTTTTTTCTTTTTCTTTTTATTGAGACAGTATTTAAGTACCTATTGTTTTAATTTCTTGGACACTTATCCATTTTTTTAACTTCCTCTTCTTTTTTTTTCTAATAACTTTTCTTTTTGCATAGCCACATGCATCCTTTGAATACAATAAATAATTGGAGAGATAACAATAAGAACTCAGAGCATTTAACAGGGGTTGTCCTATAGGATATATTTTTTGGTGCTTTACTCCCAGTGTGGGAGAAAAATATTTTTAAGGTGGATCTGGATGAAAGTGGAAAATGATTGCGCTTACTCCCAGAGTAGGAGTAATGCATATGTAGGCGGAGTGTGTAAGTGATCTTGATTTTAAAAGCATGACAAAACTCTCATAAGGTATACAACAAAGGTTGACTGAACTCAATGCAAAGCAAGCAACATAAATGAACAAAGATTTTCCTATTCTAAATGTATATCATATATGGCTTTGGTAGAAATTCAAACTTTGTCATACAAGAGCTTATCATGTAAGATTTTCAGTTTTTAAAAGATAAATCTTCAGAACTTAGTATTGCTAGGAATAAGATAAATAGCAGCTCAGACTTTCCATATCATATCCCTCAATCACCTAGACTTAGCTTAAGAATATGCCTCCACAAGTTTTAGGTTCAGAATAAATTCTTATATCAAAACAGTCATATCCAAAACTCGGGAGAATTTAAGGTTGAAAACTAGACACTTGAAAGGAACTACGACAGAGCAACTATTCATCATCTCCAAGACAACATTTTATTGTTCTTTAGTTTTTATTTGACTCTTAAACTAGACACAATTATAAACACATTTATGATCACACCATAATAAATAGCTAGAGTATCTTTATTTGGTTTTTTAATGATTATTCATCTTTTTATTTCTTTTGGACTCAAAAGACTCAACAGACGAGGACCTTCATGTGCCCACATATTTTTGGTATTTTATGACTATAAGATAGACTCTATAATCACATAGGTATACTTACCTGATAACTAGAGGATGCTCTCCCCCAAGCTAGATATTTGCTTAGTCTTTGTTCACTCTTCTCAAACTTCTAAATGCAAAACTCAAATAGACATAAGACTCATGGAACAGATTAAGTGTTAGGTATATAAGTTTTAGTTGTCCAGAGTCTTGATGATTGAATTCTTTTTTTTTAGATAGGATCATTAAATTGCAAAAATTCAATCATGTCTATTTATTCTATGTTTTCAGTTTCAAGGAATATTTTTAATCGTTGGCCATTTACCTTGAAGATGTTACCTGAATTGTCTTGAATTGTAATGGCACCATGTGATGAGGTTTTAATTACCTTGAATGGTCCTTCCCATTTGCTTCGAAGTTTTCCATGGCCAAAGAGCTTTACTCTTGAATTAAATAGCAGGACCTTGTCACCAGGCTTGAACTCCTTGTGCTTGATTCTCTTATCATGCCATCTTTTTGTTCTTTCTTTATAAATCTTGGAGTTGTGATATGCCTTCTCTCTCCATTCTTCAAGCTCAGATATTTGCATTTGACGATTCTTGCCAGCTAGATGGAGATTCATGTTCCATTTCTTGATGCCCAGTGCGCTTTGAATTCCAATTCAACAGGCAAGTGGCATGTTTTACCATATACCGGTGATAAGGTGTCATGCCTATGGGTGTCTTGTATGCAGTTCGGTAAGCCCATAGTGCATCAGAAAGCTTGTATCTCCACTTCTTGCCCATCTCATCCACTGTCTTTTGTGGAATGTTCTTGATTTGCTTATTTGATGTTTCAGCTTGACCGCTTGTTTGAGGATGGTATGGAGTTGCAATGTTGTGTTTGACTCCATTTGGTGCCAAGAACTGTCGGAATCTCTTATCAATGAAATGTGGTCCTCCATCACTTATGACCAATCTAGGCATTCCAAATCGTGGAAATATTACTTCATTGAACATCTTCTTGGAGTGCTTGGAGTCGGCGGCTCGACATGGTGTAATGCTTCTACCCATTTAAACATATAGTCAACTGCCACCAAGATATATTCTGCATCTCCCAACTTTGGGAGTGGTCCCATTAAATCAATTCCCCAAACATCAAACAGCTCTACTTGGAGGTTGTTCGTGAGTGGCATTGCATCCCGAGTATTAATGTTTCCATGTTTCTAGCATCTGAGACATCTTCTAACAAACTCCTTTGTATCTTGATACATCGTTAGCCAAAAGAATCCGCTTTGCCAAATCTTAGCATGTGTACAGAATGCTCCATAATGTCCTCCATAAGGTGATGTATGACATCTCTCAATGATCTTCATGCCTTCAACTATTGGAACACACCTCCGTAGCAGCCCATCGGCACAGACCCTGTAAAGATATGGATCGTCCCACAAGTGGATACGACTTTCATACTTGAGCTTCCTCTTATCTTTCCCTGGTGGAACATAACCTGCAACCATATAATTGACAATATTTGCGTACCAAGGATCAGAGTGTGTTACCGCGAGGAGTGTGTCATCCCTTAGATAGTCATTAATAGGTAGCTCATATGTGTCTTTATATTGAAGTCTAGATAAGTGGTCGGCTACTGAATTTTTTACTCCTTTCTTATCCCTAATTTCTATGTCAAACTCTTGGAGCAGAAGAATCCATCGGATTAACCGAGGCTTAGCATCTTTCTTAGTGAGGAGATATTTAAGTGCAGCATGATCGGTGTATATTATTACCTTCGCTCCCACTAAGTAAGATCTAAACTTATCTATTGCAAAGACAACTGCCAACATCTCTTTTTCAGTGGTAGCATAGTTAAGCTGTGGCCCAAACAAGGTTTTGCTAGCATAGGATATAGCGTAATGTTTCTTGTCTTTGGTTTGTCCTAAAATAGCACCAACTGCAAAGTCACTAGCATCACACATGATCTCAAAAGGTAAACTCCAATCAGGTGGTTGGATTATTGGAGCTGAGATGAGTGCCCTCTTAAGAACTTCAAAGGCTTCAAGGCACTCAGTGTTAAAAACAAAAGGTACATCTTTGGCTAGAAGACTAGTCAGGGGTCTAGCAATTTGAGAAAAGTTTTTAATGAAACACCTATAGAACCCTGTGTGGCCTAGAAAGCTACGAATGCCTTTCACATTTGTGGGAGGTGGAAGTTGTTCAATAACTTCAATCTTTGCTCTATCCACCTCTATCCCACGTTCGGACACCTTGTGTCCTAGCACAATTCCTTCCCGAACCATAAAATGGCATTTCTCCCAGTTCAAGACGAAGTGCTTTTCTTCACACCGCTGTAAGACCATGTCTAAATTCTCTAAACATTCATCGAAGATTTTGCCATAGACAGTAAAGTCATCTATGAACACCTCCATGATTTTCTCGATCATATTGGAGAAAATAGACATCATGCACCTTTGAAAAGAAGCAGGAGCATTACATAGCCCGAATGACATTCGTCGATATGCATAAGTTCCATATGGGCATGTGAAAGTAGTCTTACTTTGGTCATCTGGGTGGATTGGGATTTGATGATATCCAGAATACCTGTCAAGGAAACAAAAGAAAGAGTGATTTGCAAGCCGTTCCAACATTTCATCAATGAAGGGTAACGGGAAGTGATCTTTCTTTGTAGCCTTATAAACTTTTCGGTAGTCAATGCACATACGCCACCCAGTGACAGTATGTTGAGGGATGAGCTCGTTCTTCTCATTCCTAATGACCGTTATTCCTCCTTTCTTTGGCACAACTTGGACAGGACTAACCCACTCACTATGAGGTACGGGATAAATAATCCCAGCATGTAAGAGCTTAAGGACCTCTTTCTTAACAACTTCTCGCATGGTGTTGTTAAGTCTCCTTTGTGGTTCCCTCGATGGTGAAGAATCAGGATCAATGGGAATACGATGAGTGCAGAGAATGGGACTAATTCCCTTGAGGTCTTGAACTGAGTAGCCTATGGCTGGTTTATGTCTTTCTATAACAGTGACAAGTTGATGTGTTTCTTCTTCAGAAAGTTTGTCACATGATAACAGGTGTTTCTCGGTTATTATTGAGAAAGACATATTTTAAGCCAGAAGGAAGAGGTTTTAGTTCAACTGATGGTTGTGATGGTACCTCTATTTCCTCTAACTTGACAGGTTCTGCCAACTCTTCCTCTTCTTGAATAAAGTGTTCATCATCGAGAGTTGGTTGGGCCATCTCTTCTAAGGATGCCATTAAGACTTCCTCAATAGGGTCTGGTTCAGGCTTGGATTCTACTATTGCATTATTTGAGCGTGCAAGCGAGATGGTGATAGGAGAACTTCCTAGTTTTACATCTAGGAGACCATGTTTTGGTCTTTCTTGAAACAGTGTCCCAAAAGGTACACCAATCAAGATCTGAGATATCAAAGATATGAAAATCTAAACGATACTCAGAACATTGTATTCGCAATGAAATAGACCTTATGACCCCATAACTTCCAAGTGTAACTCCAGAAGGAATTCGTAAAAGCTTATGAGATGGGATCACAAACTCGTTGGGGCAGAGTTGTTCGGCCAAAGCCTTTGAAATGATATTCATCCCAACGGTTGGACTATAGTAACCCTTTATGGTGGTTCCCTTAAGGATGCAAGTGACAACATCTGAGGGAGCATTGATTCGGGCTACCTCAGTGGATAACTCCACTTCTGCCAACCACTCATGACTCATGATGGCTGATAATCCATTAATATGTTCCATGAGAAAAGAATCATTATTTGGGCCATCATCATTCTCAAAACACACAGAGTGTGCCTGAGTCTTCACTTGAACTGGTAAATTTGAGGTATTGCCAAAACCTTCGAAAAGACCATCCTTGATTTCAAAAGGGAACGTGGAAGGATGAGATTCATCATCTTCCTGAATGTGTTGTGTTTTCTCAATTGAAGGTTCTTGAAGGAATTTTAGATTCGGTTGTGTCTAATGCCTCTTGTTGGTCGGGGCTTGGCTTGACTTCTTCTTCTTTAGGAAATTCATCAAAAATACCAGTATAAGGGGTGTTTTCAAGGATTTTCTCTAAAATAACTTTTCCCTCACTTATGGTGTTATGCGAGAATGAACCTCCAGAAATAAGTCAAGATATAGAGTAGCTTCCTTGTTACAACTAAAATGAAAGTGGTAAAGAAGCACGTGGTCTGGTAAGTGAAGGGTTGGATCGATATTGATAAGTCTTAAGAACCAAGCCCAAGCTGCTCCTAATGTCTCCTTTTGTTTAAAGGTAAGAACTTCTATTCGAAGAGTAGCGATCCGAGAAAGAGGGAAGAAAGCAAAACAGAATTTGTCTTGAAGTTCATCCCTAATTTCCTTTGACTCCTCCAACAGTATGAGCATACCACTGTTTCACTCTTCCCAAAAGGGAGAATGGAAATAATTTCCATTTAATGGTCTCTTATGTCATGCCAGCAATATTCAAGCAAGAACATAATTGGTCAAATTCTCTAAGATGGGTGTAGGGATTTTCGTCTTCTAATCCCGAGAAGGATTGCTCCCGAACCATGGCTATAAAAGCAGGGCGAAGCTCATAGCCATCTGTGAGTATAGGATGTGATGTTGGTGGAGGCTCCAACAACTCACCCTTTGGAGCCAAAAATTGAAAGATAGGCGTGGAATCCATGTGGTAGGGTAAAGTGTGGTAAAAACAAAAATAAAAGATACACAGACGAGCTTGGCTCGATCCCAAAATAGCTACCATTCTCCGGCAACGGTGCCAGAAAGCTTGTTGGTATATTTAACGCACACAGAATAATCAAAGAGATAAATCCGCAAGCACACGGATACCGCTGTAGCTTTCATCTAAGAGTATTCCAAGGTATCGAATTTCCATGAGGAACACGGAGTGATCTAGTAATGAATCAAGAACGTCCAAGGATAGATAAGATAATTATGTTTTTGGTGGGTAGAGAGGGGCTATCTAAGGTGATCAAGATAACTAAGAACTAGACTTACGATACTTGTCTACTTTGGAGCAACAGTACTAAGACTGGGAAAGAAGGTAGTTGGGGAAGGCTGCCAAAAGCTCTACGAAACACCAACTCCGACGTGGTGGAATACGAAGGCCAACAAAGCTGTCACCTCTGAAGGCTACCACAACTAACCGTAGGAATTGGACGCAAACTTAGGTAAACTCTAGCCTAGACACCACGTCTACACTAACGATTACTACTCTAGTCACATACGCTAACTAGAGCACTCAATACGAGCTAAGATCCCATAAACAAAGTAAAGTAAGAACAAAACTTAATCAAATAGAAGACTTAGAGTTATCAAACTGAAGAACTTGAAGATGAACTGTCCCCGTAGAGGTACAAAGTTGAGGAAGATCCGACAAGCCGGCTCCTCTTCTACTTCTCCCTCTCCTCTCTCCCTATTTTCTAATTACAAGAGCTCTAATTGAGCTAGGGCTTCTAGCTCTCCAAATGAATTGAGATAGAATGAAATAGGGTTTCCTTAGGGGGTCTGGCCCTATATTTATAGTCCGGTGGGATGCACGATGGCCGTTTGATCAAATCGACTTAAGGTACGGTGGATATTAACCCTCAAAGGCGGTGGAGGAAGCTTCCAGAAGGGCGTAAAAGATTGTTTTAGGGGAGGCCGCCCGGCATTTTTCCTCATGCCAACCAGCCCCACCATGTGGGCCCCGCGCTCCGCTTCGTTCTGATATTTTCTAGATCCTTCCTGAGTCCAATGTGCGGGGTTTCGTTGGCGTCAAGTTTCGTTACTCTGTTTGATAGTTAGGCCCTTTTCCATGGTTTTCTGGAACAATCCCTGCAAAATAATAATTCACCAAAACTCGTGGAATTTGTCAGATAAAACCCTAGACTTCTCTATTTGCAAGTGTATTGACCATTTATCATGTTTATTGTACTATTAAATGTTGACGCTATCCACCATCAACAAAGATCCTTTTGGTCTTTTTTGTTCGTATTTATATATGTCATGCTCTAGATGATACTATTTGAACCATAGCACTTTATATTTGTTCTCAGGCTTCAAGTTCAAAAACATTATAGACATGCACTTTAGTCTTATTTTTCTCTTATATTTGATTCTTATTTGTGAATTATCCTATGCTTTATTCTTATTTTTTATTAGTGTCAACTGGCTTTGGATATTTAGACCTTAAATTTTGAATGAGATGTGGCAGTTGAAGGATAGTGGAAGCACATGCAATATTTCAAAGATGCTCCAATAATAATGATTCTAGATGAATAGAGGTACACTTTTTCAATGCACTATTGAATAAAATATATTAGACATATAATGTTAGTTATTCAAGATCCATAATATTGTAACAATGTATAACTAAAATTATCTTTTCCTTCCTTCCAGTTTGATTCTTGTCGAAGGCATTCTACCACAAGTAGAATAAAAATAAATAAAAGGTATCTATAAATCACACTTTTGCTATGTTATATAATAGATATTTTGTCTAAATATTTTATACTCCATTTTATATCTGTATTTTTTTGTTTTAACATTTTATACTCCATTTTATATCTATTCTTTCAATATTCTATAGTCCATTTTATATATGTAAAGGCAATCACAAAGGGCTTGTAGAGATTACAACCATTGCATAGTAGGAGATGGTTCATGCCAAGCATAAACCCCACAAGCGTCAAACACACACAAGCATACTCCTCGATCTAATGAAGGTTAGACGAACATAATATCACTTGTTCTAATTGCATGATCATGATGATGTACAACTAAGGGTTGTCAGTCACTAATAGCTAGATTACGTCAAATTAATGTAGGTTGGGTCTATGGTACTATTGATGGTCCTTAATGCCTATTTTATACCATCAATTATTGCATGAATTAATATGAAATGAATCATAAAGCATAGTTATAGGGTTTGATTCTAACGAGTTTCATGAGTTGTGTTGTTCTCGATCGTTTTGCAGGTATATCCAATTTTGTGCAGAATAAAAGTATCTCAAATGATGATTTGGAGTGCACCATTGTGAAAAGCTCGTCGAGATGATCAAAACGAACATATGGTTTGCCCTATTTAGAGTCCGGGGTCAAAAGATATCAATTCTACACCGAAACCAACACTAGAAGACTCGAGAAGAAACGAGAAGGCGACTTACTGAAGGTGGGGCTAACCTGCCATAGGGTGGGGCCGGCCGGCGCCCAACTGGGGCCGGCCGGCGCCCTCCAGAGCCCATTTGGGGCCCGCTTCGATGGATGGCCTCCTACCGCCTTAGGGTTTGCATCCCCACCGTTGTCCAAGTCAGTTTGATCCAACGGCGCACGTTCATCCCACCGGGCTATAAATAAAGAGACAGACCCCCCTCCCTGAGGGCACCATATTATTATGGAGATGTAGAGGCGTCCCTCGAATGGATGACCTCTCACCTCTAGAGAATTAGGGCTAAACTTTCTTATGTAGTAGATTAGTTCTAGTTGAGAGTTAGGGAGAGCGGCACTACGCCCTGGTTCCGGAGGAATCTTTGGAGGAGTCATCAGAATTCTGGTATATCTTTGTATCTATTCTTGTAAGACTTATGCTTTAATATATTTCATCTTCTCTATTTACTTTTATGCATTATATTTGATTGGTTAGTATAGTTGTTATACCTTAGCATGGGATCTCCGTCTGTATTAGGTGCTCTAGTTATCATATGTGACTAGAGTAGTAATCTTTAGTGTAGACATGGTGTCTAGGCTAGGGTTTACCTGAGGTTGCACTCAATCCCACGGTTAGTTGTGGTAGCCCTAGAGGTGACAGCTCTATTAGGCCTTCGTTTTCCACCATGTTCGGGTTGATGTTCCGTAGAGCTGTTGGCAGCCTTCCCCAACTACCTTCTTCCTAGTCTTATTCGAGAGTTGAAAAGGTACTGTTGCTCCAAAGTGCTGTTGTGTGATTACTATATCTACCCATGAATTAGTTATGTAGAACCAAAGTAATAGAGAAGTATTTAGGAACCTTGAGCTCTCCCGTTGTCCTCACTTTAGCTATCTACTCTTTTATCATAGAATTCTCCTGTGTGTCTGTGTCATTTATGCATAACTCCTATCATTTATCATTTACCCTTACTCTAGTCTAGTTGGTGTACTAAGTTAATAGATACATAATGGTGAACTATCAATGTCTTTATCCATTGTTTCCCAGTAGTAAAATATAAATAACGATACCTAGAATACTCCCGGTAAAATGCTACAATGGTTTTATGTGCGCTTGCGGAATCCTTCATATTTTAATTGTGCATAAGAAATACCAACAAGCATTTTTGGCGCCGTTGCTGGGGAAACAATTGGCGTAAAGATTTTGATAATGATATTGATATCTGCTAATCTAGTTTGCCACTAGCTTTAGTAGGATTACCTCCTATTTTGTTGAGTTGTGGAATAAGCAGGATATCAACCGTTCCAATCTTCTGGTGAAATTCCACAAGAACAAGACATGGGAGATATTGAAGAACCCAGGGTGTCTAAACATTCATGATCCATCAACAATGGAACCCTGCCATCTCATAGGTATGTATAAACACATATATTATTCTAATCATGTGTAGTTTGGAGAAAAAAATCATCATCACATGAATTCAAAGTTTATCACAATTGACAAAGAAAAGATGTTGCACAACTCACAAATACCTTTGTGAGTCATGGTAAGTTTGATCAAGAAAGGTGAGAAAATCTTGCTCATAGACTCTAAATTTAATGAATAGTTATCTTGTTGTATTCCACTGCATGTTTACTTTGAATAATCCATGCATCTACTCCATCTCATATCAAATTCACAGCATGTTTAGTTCTTTGCACACATACATGTCACTTGCATCTCTACTTTAAAAAAAATTCTCACCATACATGATCATGCTTTCATCTATTTGAATAAATCTCTGTGCTTTCATGCTATCTTTGTTTGCTATAGTATGCTTTAGTTTGGAAGTATTGTACATACTTTTATAGGCTTTTAAATTAAACGTGGTGCTTAGGTTAAATAGCCTACTTTAATCAAATTAGACATGAAGTTTGGTTTGGTTATTGAACTAGAAATTATTATAGTAGACATTGGATATTTTATTGGACTAACCCCTATAGGAAACTCTCAAACTCAATTCGGGTAAGTCAAGAGATGAACTCACATCAAGAGATGAATCAAGGCATGTGACGATGTCTAATAACTTTGCACAAAAGGAATTTAATCCTTTATTGCAAATTACCTTTGCCTTGAACCATGTAAAAGTGTAGCTACCAACAAAAATTTAAAAGTCCATTCTTTCATTAGCATAGATGAAATTGCATGAATCATAGACCATAACCCATATTCCAAACTTGTTGCAATCCTTCGGATATGTGTCTAACATTTTTTGCAGGAAAGAAAGAATAAATATCTGATCATGGTTCGAAATGAAAAGAAAGGAGAACAGGTGTATATAAGGACTAAAATGAAAAGAAATAGATAAAAGAACACTTCAACACCTTCTACACCTCGCCATGATAGTGGACCAATCACCTTGCAAGACACAAGGTATGTTTACCCAAGCCTCATATAACTTTAAACTATATTCAACATCTTATACCACATTGTTAATCCATACCTTATGTCATGCATAATTTGCTAAAACTAAAAACAAATAAAATACTCTTTTGGTTCACCTACATATTCTTGGTTCTATTTGAATAAATATCTTTAGTCTTTTGAACTTCCTTAGTCTATTATAAGTATGCTTTAGAATATTACTTAAATATTATAACATCAAAGCATATTTGTATAAGAATTTGGTTATATATATAAACTATCCTCTCCTATATAAAAATGTTTAAATCATATTAGGAGACTTCATAGAATCAAATCAAGGTTAGAGGTATTCTTCAAAATTATATCTTCGCCTCAACCTTGTTTGAAAATTTAAAATAATGGTGAATCATTTAAAACATAAACCACAAATGAATCTTTAACTCCTTGGCAAACACTATCCATACTTCAAATAAATAGTATATTCCTTTGGGTATGTGTTGTCTACTAATCCCTTGCAGAGAAGAAATAATGAGAGAAGCAGAAGTTTAGAAGAGTGAGAAAGGAGTACAACATATGAGACAAGATGCTAATGAACAACTCAAGATGCAAGAAAGGAAAAGACTATTGGAATTCATATACCTTCTACCACATGATGTCATCATACTCCAGTAATAAAAAGTGGCTTCGAGATACTAACAAAAAGAAAGGAAGAAGGTGGTACCACCATTGGAAGCGCCACTAGTGGAGACACCACCTCAATCCTCATCCTTAAGAGCAAACCAAAGTCCTCGATCAATGAACCACTGCAAGGAGGAGTCCAGTTCGAAGGACTCAAAACATCGAACCCTCACCGTGAGGTAATATCGGTAGTTATCCATATTCACTTTCTTACATTGCATGATTTTATTCTCTTTAGCATATTTACTTTTATATATTAGTATTGCATACAAAACAATAAAAAAAAATAGCTATGCATTAGGCTGTATTCATGCATCTTAAAAATATATATCATGCGTGTATACCTTCTGCATATGAACCCATAAAATCCAAAAATATTAATTGAGCATCCTGCTATAATACTGCTATTATAAAAATACTTTAAAACCTCCACAACACCCAATCCTCTAAAAATGGCTAATCATTGGCTTTTTATCCTAATACTATTCCACGAGTTTTGGTGTTTTGTGAGAGCTTTCTGCAGGATGATTCCAAGAGCCAGCTCACCTAGGTATCTTCATCCACATCACTCGAAGCACATCTTTCGATACACAACTAACCCCTGTGTGAAGGAAGTAACTTTATAGGTGATGAGATTGAAGTATTCCTGGCAACACTTGCGCTTACAAACATGAGCTCCTCTGTGAGGACCACTCAGCTCCAATGCTCAACTACGACAACATGCAGCTTGGGGGAGAGCATCCCCTAGTTACCAGGTAAGTATACCTATGTAATTATCGAGTCTATTTTATAGTCATAAAATACCTAAAATATATGGGCACATGAAGGTTCATGTTTGTAGAGTCTTTAGTAAAATAAAAAGATAAATAACAATCAAAACCAAATAAAGATACTCTAGCTATTTATTAAGGTATGATCATAGAGTGTGTTTACAGTTCTGTCTAGTTGCTAAGAGTCAAATAAAAACTAAGGAACAATAAAATTTTGTCTTTGAGATGATGAATAGTTGCTCTACCATAATTCCTTTCAAGTATCTAGTCCTTTCAAGTATCTAGTTTTCAACCTTAAGTTTTCCCAAGTTTTGGACATGACTGCTTTGATATAAGAATTTACTCCGAAATTAAAACTTGTGGAGGCATATGCTTGAGCTAAGTCTAGGTGATTGATGGATATGATATAAGAGAGTCTGAGCTACTATTTATCTTATTTCTAGTGATACTAAAGTTCTAGAGATTTCTCTTTTAAAATTCAAAATCTTACCTGATGAGCTCTTGTATGACAAAGTTAGAATTCCTACCAAAGCCATACATGATATACATTTAGACTAGGAAAACCTTTGCTCATTCATGCTGCATGCTTTGCATTGAGTTTAGTCAACCTTTATTATATACTTTATGAGAGTCTTGTCATGCTTTTAAAATCAAGATCACATACACACTCCACCCACATATACATTACTCCTACTCTGGGGTAAGCGCAACCATTTTCCACTTTCATCCAGATCCACCTTAAAATTGTTTTTCTCCTACACTAGGAGTAAACACTAAAAAAATAATACTATACCCCATAGGACAACCTCTGTTTAAATGCTCCAAGTTCCTATCGTTATCTCTCTAATCATTTTGTACTCAAAGGAATACATGTGGCTATGCAAAAGAAAAAGTATTGAAAAAAAGAGAGAAGAGGGAGTAAAAAATGGACAAGTGTCTAAGCATTTAAAACAATGGGTACATAGTTGCCCGCCTCCCTGTAAAAAAAGAAGAAGAAGAAAAAAAAGAGAAGAAAGAATAGAGATAGCCCATGTTTTCCCGTGAAAGTTCTAAAAGTTCAAGGGAGAGAGATTTA
Organism: Chrysopogon serrulatus; assembly: GCA_015844335.1. NCBI lineage: Eukaryota > Viridiplantae > Streptophyta > Magnoliopsida > Poales > Poaceae > Chrysopogon > Chrysopogon serrulatus. The sequence continues at coordinate 35,814 of JADLZL010002521.1, forward strand.
TTTCCAAAGAGCAAAAATTAGAATTAGGTTTAGCCACCATATATTCACCTATCCACCATATTTTATACACATGCACATCTTGGTTTGATTGTATGAGTTGACTCTCTTTGGATCCATTGTTTGACTTTACAATATATGAATTGCAAGTATGCTCACCCTTGTTTAATGCCACTCCTATGAGCTCCACTATAATCATTAGTTGTAGGAGGGTATGACAACATAAATGCCTCAAGTGAGATCCATAAATACCATATATTAAGAGACTTGAGGGTGTCATATAATTAAGCTCTGAGTTTTATTTTAAAAACTTACAAAAACTCTTGAATATTGGTTGAGTGAAGAATTAGAGACATAGTGCTTGACTTGATTGTTCTATCTTTCAATTGCTCAAGACCCATGTGAAGGTTAAAGAGCTCCATAGCTACAGGTAAAATGAGTAAGTTTGAAAGTTAGAGCAGTTTTGTCTAATCCGGAGGAGAATTTCTATTTGAAAGCATATGTACTTTTGAGGCGTGAAAGCATTAAAGCAACTCCTGATCCAAATCTAGAATTTGCTAAGGGACTAGCAAAGGGAAATCTTGGGGGAACTTGTTGATGGTCCTTAATGCCTATTTTATACCATCAATTATTGCATGAATTAATATGAAATGAATCATAAAGCATTGTTATAGGGTTTGATTCTAACGAGTTCCACGAGTTATGTTGTTCTCAATCATTTTGCAGGTATGTCCAATTTTGCACAGAATAAAAGTATCTCAAATGATGATTTGGAGTGCACCATTATGAAGAGCTCATCGAGACAATCAAAATGGATATATGGTTTGCCCTATTTGGAGTCTGGAGTCAAAAGATATCAATTCTACACCGAAACTAACATTAGAAGACTCTAGAAGAAACGAGAAGGCGACTTACCGAAGGTGGGGCCCACCTGCCATAGGGTGGGGCCGGTTGGCGCCCTCCAGAGCCCATTTGGGGCCCGCTTCGACGGACGGCCTCCTACCGCCTTAGGTTTTGCATCTCCACCATTGTCCAAGTCAGTTTGATCCAACGGCGCACGTTCATCCCACCGGGCTATAAATAAAGAGGCAGACCTCCCTCTTTGAGGGCACCACATTATTATGGAGATGTAGAGGCATCCCTCGAATGGATGACCTCTCACCTCTAGAGAATTAGGGATAGACTTTCCAATATAGTAGATTAGTTCTAGTTGAGAGTTAGGGAGAGCGGCGCTACGCCCGGGTTCTGGAGGAGTCTTCAGAGGAGTTGTCAGAGTTCTGGTATATCTTTATATCTATTCTTATAAGACTTATGCTTTAATATATTTTATCTTCTCTATTTACTTTTATGCATTATATTTGATTGGTTAGTATAGTTGTTATACCTTAGCATGTGATCTCCGTCTGTATTAGATGCTCTAGTTATCATATGTGATTAGAGTAGTAATCTTTAGTGTAGACATGGTGTCTAGGCTAGGGTTTACCTAAGGTTGCGCTCAATCCCACGGTTAGTTGTGGTAGCCCTAGAGGTGACAGCTCTATTAGGCCTTCGTATCCACCACGTTCGGGTTGATGTTTCGTAGAGCTGTTGGCAGCCTTCCCCAACTACCTTCTTCCCAGTCTTATTTGAGAGTTGGAAAGGTACTGTTGCTCCAAAGTGCTATTGTGTGATTGCTATATCTACCCATGAATTAGTTATGTAAAACCAAAATAATAGAGAAGTATTTAGGAACCTTGAGCTCTCCCGTTGTCCTCTCACTTTAGCTATCTACTCTTTTATCATAGAATTCTCCTGTGTGTTTATGTCATTTATGCATGACTCCTATCATTTATCATTTACCCCATACTCTAGTCTAGTTGGTATACTAAGTTAGTAGATACATGATGGTGAACTATCAATGTCTTTATCCATTGTTTCCTAGTGGTAAAATATAAATAACGATACCTGGAATACTCCCGGTAAAATGCTACAATAGTTTTCTATGCGCTTACGGAATCCTTCATATTTTAATTGCGCATAAGAAATACCAACAGGTACTACTAATAATTTCAAAATATCCTAATAAGGCTAATGTGGCCTATGCAACTCTCTTTAGCACTAATCCGAAAGCTATTGTTCGTGGAGTTAAGATAAGTTAATTCTATAAATTGCGTATCAATCAACCTATAGCAAAAGATGAGCCATTAGTGAGGCCTATGCCTAGGTGATATAATATTGGTAATGGTTAAGCCAAAGAAGTCCCAATTGCATGGCCTTTGATGTTTGTATGTTTAAACTAGCTTTTGTAACTTTACATTAATCTATATATCTAGCTTAATTTGTAATCTTATGACTTACATTTTCATTGCAGGTTGAAATGATTAATGATTGAATTCCTGCATTAATGTATATAAAGAATGGAAGCAACAAGCTTTATGAATCCTAGCTAGTTCTTGAATTTTTATTTCTAGTATGGACAATGTGTAATTGATCTCTAGAACCATATTATTATGTACATATACTATAATTACCATATTATTATGTGCATATACTGTAATTGGATCTGAACAAGCACTATACTTCAAATGATTCTATGATATGTGGATCTTACTATGATAATTGAAATTTATGGTTTGTATAATTTTGCAATGTGCCATGTTTATGTGATTCTATAATAATATGTGTGCCACATGTACAAGTAAAATAAATATTTGTTGCATAATTTGAATATATTACAATAGATATAAAAAAGTGTTACAAACCATGTGTTCCTTTGTTCTATATTATGCTCTCTCCTAATGTAGAAGTGTTACTAGAATTAAAAAAGTGTTACAATAGATAATCACTGTAATGCTAGGCATATGTTCCAATGTACAAATAAATGTGTTACAAATAAAGCATTTTGCCAGTATTGTTGTTGGCATTTTTAACGTCACTGCAATAATCAATCTCAACTCCCTATCCTAAGCAATGATGCCAAAAATACTGGTATGAATTAACTTGCCTTTAGCAACTAGCCACTAGCCTCTTTACTCTTACCCCTAACCATGGAACTAGGATGTCATCCCCAATTGTAAAGCTAGAAATAATCAATGGTACTAAATCTTATCATTTTATGTGACTAGGCAGAAATAAATAAAGATTAATATAAGTTAAGAATGATTCTGTAAGCGAACAGATAATTATACAATTGTAGCATTTTACCTAGAGTATTACCAGGTTGTCATTTATATTCTACCATTGAAAAGGCATTGCTAAACCAATAATCTATAGTATTGATAACATGTGTATATGCATTGAACCAGCGATGTAACCAATGTCATACACTCTACTCATAACAGGGGTAAATCACAAGATAAATGATACAAATATAATAATGAGCCATTGATCAGTCATCACTAATCTATAACTCTTATAATCTTAACCCCCACTAATGAATTCTCTGGCCTCTGATTGGTCTAATCCTAAAAAGTGATGTCATGTGACATCATCAAATCAATTATGGCCACTAAACCTTATTTATCTCCTATTAACTATTTCTTTTGAAATAGGAAAAAGTCTTAGCAACCTAAATTAAGTATCGTAATTAAAATTCAATTGCACCATGGTGTTCCTCATAATAAACTCTTCAAAACAAGACCCTATATGGATATATTTTGATAACTTTTTGGCAAAAATTTAAATTATTTCTAAGCAAAAACCTATTTATAAGGAAAAATCTAGCAAAACTGCATATCATTCCTCGTAATAAACTCTTCAAAACAAGATGCCACATGGATATATTTTGATAACTTTTTTTATAACTTTTTTACAAAAATTTAAACCATTTCTAAGCAAAAACCTGTTTTTAAGCAAAAATCTAGTAAAATTGCATATCACATGGATTACACATGGTCCTCCAAAACATGTATAATTTTATGAAGCAAAACTCCTAGAATTTTAGGAGGTGGTGACCCTCAGGTATAGTAGGGGTGGGGGTTCAGGTAGATGAGATTTGGGTGATGCCCAGTTCAAATAATCTTTACCATATATGTCAATGAATACAACCTCCACAATTAATCTACTACATCCAAATATATATATCTATTAATTCATAGTTTCGACCATTATAAACTTCTTATATTTCTACTTTATACCCGCAGCAACGCGTGGGGCATCCTACTAGTAATACTAATCCATCATAATATTCTAATCATGTCAATGTTTGTCTAATCACATAATAGAGAAATAATTTCTAAGTATTTAACTACATGTCAAAGTTACGGCAACTAGTGCAAGTAGATCTAATAATCATTATTAAATAATACTACCATAATTTCTAAACAATATACAGGAAAAGATAAGTATAGGAACCTCATGTGTATAAATAACACCTTAACCTGACAGTCCTACTCTACCAATCCACCATACAGGGGAAGGCCTACAAAGGACTCAATGGATCTGTCACATCTATAATCTACCTCACTACCTGGCACAACTGGAGATATCTGCAGATAAGCAAAGCATCTAGACACCATATCTACATATTACCTACCACTGACCATATAATCAACTAGATGAGCGCTATACGAGCCAGTGTGTGAATACAGTAGCAAACCAACTAAACTAGATCTATTGAAGTAGACAATAAACATAATAATTAAACTAAGACAATGAAGAACAATGTTGCTAGTAAATGATATGAACCCGTTAAACCATCTTTAAAGGTGTGGGATAACTTTCGATTGGTGAATGGAGAACGTTCACGGCTCAATTCACGACCCTCCAAGACTAGCCTTAATAATTAAACCCTAAGACAATGAAGAACAATGTTGCTAGTAAAGAACCGGCAAGAACAAGTACTAAATTACTAGATGTAAATGAAGGTTTCAAACTCAATCTCCAATGAAAAGACAAGAAGAGAGAGGCGGCGATCCATCACGCGCGCTTAAAGCAAGTAGCAAAGGCTAAACTTGATCTAAACAAAATCTTCTTTTTGACGGCTATAGAGGTATATGTGAGGGTGGAGGACGACCTCAGACCTGGTTGGGGTCGTTCTACAACCCTAGGACACGCCCCTGTTGGGCCCCACTTGAATCTAGCCATCGGCCCAAAATAACTAGGCTGTTGGCAGAAAAACCTATGAACTATTTGGAAGGCCATGAGAAGATATGGACCTAAGACTAGATCCATATGAAAGTAGACTTGATAAGCTTTCCAACAAGTATTAGAACGTCCCAATTGGAGTCCATATGAAGCCATGGTGACCCGAACAAGTTGGACATGTTCTGCAGTCCAAATCCAATTCCAAAACGTATTGGATTTGGAAGGCTAGAAGTGACATGGTGGCCTGATTGAGGACGTTGAGGATACTTGGACTTGGCCTCCAATCATCTTTGTTAAGGTTCCATGCTTCCCATATGCAAATATCCCTTCACAAGTTGGCATTGCCTCACGGGGCCAGACCATCGTAAACCCTTTCCTTGTTGTTCTTTTCTATTTGCATGTTGGTCTTCTCCTTCATTCCTGAGCAAAACAAGAGTGCAAGTGTCTCCAAGATCTAAACAAGATGGATAGGAGCTCAAGAGGGAACTCACTTGATGATTAAGTTGACGAGCACGAGCACGAGTAAGAGGACCAGCAATAGGTACTGGTGTTGGCGGGGATGCATTGCTGTTGTTGATGTCCTCATCAGTAAATATCATACAAACATAGATAATACAATAAAAAAAAGAGAGCGAAAGAAGTATACCGAACTCTTCTCTTCTTGACAACTTCCGAAATCCAAGATCGGTTAACGCGCCTTGACTCCCTCTAATCTAGATCTAACTAGGCTAAACTATGAACTAGAAGGCCATGAGAGACTAGAACTTGAAGCTCTAGATGACTTGATCTTCAACTGGCTAAACCTTGAATGACTTGAATGAGGTATTGAATGAATTAGGGTTTCCTAGTGGGGTCTGGCCCTGCTTATATAGCTCGATGGGATGCACGACGGCTGTTTGATCAAACTGACTTCACGTAGGGCTAAGATTGATCCTCAAAGGCCGTGGAAGACGCTCGCAAAGATGACAGGTGGGCCTCACGGTGGGTCCCGGGCTGGGGCGGCCGAGAGGCCCCAGCTAGCCTTTGGCGGATCCTTCTAGAGTAGTTTGGCGTATTCCTGAGTTGTGGATAATTCCATGGTGTAGATTTGTAGTTATGCCCCTTTTTTGATGTTTTCTAGATTAGTCCCTGGAAATTGGTAAATCACCAAAACTCATGGAAATTGTTAGATAAAACCCTAGCCTTCTAGATATGGATGTGTTTATCGTGCCTTTTGATATATAAAAAGTTGACGCTATCCACCGTCAATAACTCCCCCAAGCTTACCTTTTGCTAGTCCCTTAGCAAAACCTAGAGTTGAATCAGGAGTTGCTACAATGCTTGTATTCTAAACAAATACACATGCTTCAAAAAATTTTTCCTTTAGATTAGACAAAACTGCTCTAACTTTCAAACTTACCCATATTACCTTTAACTATGGAGCTTTTAGCCTTCATGTGGGTCTTGAGCAATTGAAAGATAGAACAATCAAGTCAAGCACTATGTCTCAAACTCTTTACTCAACTAATATTCTAGAGTTTTGCAAGTTTTCGCAATAAAACTCAGAGCTTAACTGTATGACCCCCTTAAGTCTCTCAAAGTATATAGTATTTATGGATCTCACTGAGGCATCAATGATGTCATGCCTTTCTAAATCTAGAGATTATAATAGAGTTTATAAGAGTGGCATTGAAACAAGGGTAAACATACTTGCAATTCATATATTGAAAAGTCAAATAATGGATCTATAGAGAATCAGGTCATATAATCAAACCAAGATGTGCATGTGTATGGAATATAGTGGGTGGGTGTATATGTGGTGGCTAATTCTAATTCTACTTCTGCTCTTTAAAATGAGTCTATCCTCTTTCTTAGACTATCAGAACTTCTTAGAAAAACATGGGCTATCTTTATTCTATTTTTTCTCTCTCTTCTTTTTTTCGGGAGCCGGACACCTGAGTACCCATTGTTTTGATTGCTGGGACACTTGTCCATCTTTTACACCCTTCTTCTTTTCTTTTAATACTTTTGCACCACATGCATCCTTTGAATACAATAATGATTGAAGAGATAGCAATAAATACTTTAAGCAATTAAACAAAGGCTGCCCTATGGGTTTATATATGTTTTGGGTGTTTACTCCCTAGTGTAGGAGAAAAACATTTTAAGGTGGATGTGGATAAAAAAGGAGAATGGTTGTGCTTACTCTCAGGGTAAGAGTAATGGATATGTAGATGGAGTGTGTGTGAGTGATCTTGATTTTAAAAGCATGACAAGACTCTCTTAAGTATACAACAAAGGTTGACTGAACTCAATGCAAAGCAAGCGACCTAAATGAACAAAGGTTTTCTATTCTAAATATGTATCATATATGGCTTTGGTAGGAATTCCACTTTGTCATACAAGAGATCATCATATAAGGTTTTTAATTTTCAAAAGATAAATCTCTAGAATTTAGCATCATTAGGAATAAGATAAATAGCAGCTCAGACCTTCTTATATCATATCCATCAATCACCTAGACTTAGCTCAAGCACATGTCTCCACAAGTTTTAGGTTCAAAGTAAATTCTTATATCAAAACAATTGTGTCCAAAACTTAGGAGAACTCAAGGTTGAAAACTAGGTACTTTAAAGAATTCTAGCAGAGCAACTATTCATCATTTCCAAGATAAAATTTTCTAGTTTATAGATGATTCTTGACAAACTCTAATTAACTAAGACTGACTAAAACTTCTTTTTATTTAGGTTTTCAGATTTTAAGGACTCGTAAAGACTCAACAGACGAGGACCTTCATGTGCCCACATATTTTTGGTATTTTATAACTTATAAAACTAACTTGATAAATCGCATAGGTATAGTTACCTGATAACTAGGGGATGCTACTCCCCCAAGCTAGATGTTTGCATATTTTGCTTGAATGATCTTTAGAGTAAGAGAACCAGCGATGATCTACTGATTGGTCCCACTCCTTAATTGTAGTGTAATCCTACAAAAATGTACTCTTAACAAAAAAAATCAAAACTCGCGGCTCGAATGTAATAAGGGGTTAGCGGTCAGCCAAATGAGTAATTGATTATCTTTATGAAGATATAAAAATATAGTAGGATTCTTATCCTTTTTATACTTTTTCTATTTATAATGCAACAGAATGAATTATTTTTGTGCTGCCATAGTAAGTGTTCTTATGGGGTAACCCATCAGTCTACTCCTTTGGAGCTTTTTAAAGTTTATAGTAAATAAAGTAATAAGGAATTTTTATTTTCTTTTTAGAAATGCAAAAGAGTAAATGTACTAAAGTAGTTGGATAACTACCATTGTTACCTTATGGCGAAGGTGTAGAGTTTAAAGTCCTCTGAACAAGACTTTTTATGGTCATCATGTTGAGGGTTCTTCGGTGAATCCGGTTGGGGACCCTGATGTTGAATCTTCTAGTGTTGATGACTTAGTTGAGGGGATTGTCTTCTCCTTCTATACTTTTGTTGGTTGTGGATGTTCTTTAGGTGTAGTTGATGGTTATTTTATTTTCTCCTCCTCAACTTTTCTTCTTAAAGTGCGGCGCTAACTCTTTTTCTTAGACTTGGTGAAAACTGGTAGTCCAGGAGAGTTATAATTACTATTGAAATAACAACATACCTTTTCTCCTAGGAAGTGAAAGTGGACTTGGCCTGTTCCATTGTAGATGATGGCTTTGGTGATACTCCCTCTGTCCCTGAATACTGCAATTTCTAAAGTTGTCTTAAGTCAAATTTTTTAAACTTTGACTAAATTTCTAGAAAAAATACTAAGATGTACAATACCAAATTAATACCATTAGATTTATTTTACAAGACACTTATTTTATGTCATAGACATTTATGCTTTTTTCTATAAGGTTGGTCAAAGTTAAAAAAGTTTGACTAGCACGGATTCTAGGAGTTGCAGCTTTCAGGGACGGAGGTAGTACTGAGGAATGGCCTTCCAAGAATGATAGGTGTCTCATCTTCTTTTTTCATGTCTAAGACTATAAAAAGTAGGGACATAGTGAGTGTGAATCTTAACCATGATGTTCCTTGCTAGTCCCTCCGGGATTGGTGTTGTGTTGTCCGCCAGCTACAAAATAAATATAGGATCTAGGGGTGCATTGAATAGTGTATTGTATACTTGTTTTGACATTATGTTGACGGCTGATCCAGAGTCGCAGACGGCTGAGTAGAAAGAGCTCTCTCTAATGGCACACTCTATGGATGGTAGACCAGGATCTCCAACTAAGACTGGTGAGACTAAGCGGCGACCTTGTCTATATTCTATTGCTTTGACTATCTGAGCTTTCTTTCCTTCTTGCTTCTTGTTCTTCTTCCTATCTTTTGGACAAGTTTTTTATACTTCTTCTTTATGTGTAGGCTTCTCTGGATAGTAGGTCTCTTTTGGGTTGATAGGATCTCCAAGGATCTTGTCTTTAAAATTGAATTTCTCTTCATTGCCCTTGATGGTGAAATATATCTTTGCATTGTCTACATAGATGGCTGCTTTTGTAGTGCTCAAGAATGGCCGGTCTAAGATGATAGGACTCTTTAGATCTCTACCAGTATCTAATACCACAAAGTCTACTGGAACATATGATTGTCCCACTCGTATGTATACATCATCTAGGATTCCTTCAAGGTGCTTAACTATTTGATCTGCAAGCTGCAAGCACATATTCATGTACAATAAAGTTGCCCATGGAAAAATACGATCAAAGATTACCTTTGGCATGATGTTGACACTAGCACCAAGGTCACAGATGACTTCGGAGAAATCGTGTTGCCCAATAGAGATGGGAATCACAGGTCTTCCCGGATCTCCTCTCTTGAGTGGCATGGACTCATCCTTCCATCCTTCTGCCATTATTTATATGTAGTAACATGCAAGTACATCAACAAGATTTACGATTTCGGGCTCTAGGGGTTGCCCAAACTGGTTTTTAATAGCAGAGGTAAGGCTATCTATTTTAGTATTTATATTCTCTAACACTTTATCATTGGATGCTACCCTCTTAGATAAATTCTCTACAGCTTTATTCTGACTAGATTCCCTTAAAGGTGGTTGAAAATTATTATTATTGTTACCTTGGTTGTTACCTTGGTAGTTGGGCCTTTGCTAGTTCCATCCTTGATTAGGTTGATTCCACTGTTGATTTGATTGATTCCATTTGTTGAGGACGATAGTTGGTGTTGTTGTTGGTGAAATCCACATCCTCTTGGAGTGTAGGATAGTTGCTTCCTGGTGTCTTATATCTCTACATTCTTCACAAGTTATGCAGGAGTCATTGATGTGCATGACTTCGCTCTTCTTGTTGTTCTTGCTGTCAAGCTTCTTCATTATGAGGTCTAGTTATGCAGTGACCATGTCAATCTCCTTAATATGATGCATGCCTCCTCCTCTCTTACGAGGTTGCACACGTTCTTCGTTCCAACTCTAGTTTGAGGCCATCTTCTCCATAAGTGTTGTTGCATCGGTGAGCTTAAGTGATAAGAAAGCTCCTCCAGCTGCAGCACTATGGATTCACAGGTGCTAGAGACTAGCCTATGATAGAAGGTTTGCGTAAGTAGCCAATCCTCTATCTCATGATAAGGACATTCTACAATATAATCTTGATAACGTTCCTATGCCTCGACAAATGATTCATTATGTTATTGATGAAAGCTTGAAATTTTCTCACGTAAAGCATTGGTCTTGCATGTAGGAAAGACTTGGCTAGGAAAGTAGTAGAGCATTTGTCCCATGTAGTGTTGGTCTCTTTGTTTGCATAAAACCACTGTTTTGCTTTTCCAAGAAGTGAAAATAGGAAAAGGCGGAGTAGAATAGCATCTCTTGGTACTCCTCTGATAGTGAAGGTGCTGCAAATTTCTAGAAAGTATTGTAAATGTGTACTTGCATCTTCATGAGCCTTCCCACAAAACTAACTAGCTTGAACCATAGTGATAAGCTCAGGCTTGAGTTCAAATCCATTATCACCAATATTGACATTAGGTCTAGTGCAGATGTTGGCGGTTGTTGGAGCAGATAACTCGCGTAGCGTCTTCTCAGCCATAGCTTCAAAAGCTGGTGCTAAATTTTCTGATTCTTCTCCTTCGGATGTTAGAGCTTGATTCCTCAAAGATTAAGCTTCGGTGGAGGGTGTTCTTGATGGTGATTCGAAAATGTCCCTCGTGTTTGCAAACTACCTTCTTCGTAAGAGTTTGTCTGGATCTTCAATGTAATTGTCCAAAAGAGTAAATCCATTCATTCATTCATTACCCTGCATAAGATATACAAATAGATAGAAATAAGAGTAAGCCTGTTTGAGTTAGAGGTCAATTGGGTGATCAGTCTTATTTATAATGCATATATGTTATCAATCTTTCCTAAGTTTATTAGCCTTCCCCGGCAACAACGCTAAAAATGCTTGTTGGCATTTTTAACGTCACTGCAATAATTAATCTCAACTCTCTATCCTAAGCAATGATGCCAAAAATGCTGGTATTAATTAACTTGCCTTTAGCAACTAGCCACTAGCCTCTTTACCCTTACTCCTAACCATAGAACTAGGTTGTCATCCCCAATTGTAAAGCTAGGAATAATCAATGGTACTAAATCTTATCATTTTATGTAACTAGGCAGAAATAAATAAAGATTAATATAAGCTAATAATGATTCTGCAAGCGAACAGATAATTATACCATTGTAGCATTTTACCTAGAGTATTATCAGGTTGTCATTTATATTCTACCACTAGGAAGACATTGCTAAACCAATAATCTATAGTATTGATAACATGTGTATATGTATTGAATAAGCGATGTAACCAATGTCATACACTCTACTCATAATAGGGGTAAGTCACAAGATAAATGATATAAATATAATAATGAGCCATTGATCAGTCATCACTAATAATACTAATCCATCATAACATTCTAATCATATCAATATTTGTCTAATCAATTAATAGATAAATAATTCTTAAGCATTTAACTATATGTCAAGCTACATCAACTAGTGCAAGTACATCTAGTAATCATTGTTAAGAATACTACCATAATTCCCAAACACATTGGAGCAATGTATAGAAAAAGATGAATACAAGAACCTTATGTGTATAAATACACCCTTAACCTAACAGTCCCACTCTACCAATCCACCGTATGGGAAGGCCTACAAAAGACTCAATGGATCTGTCACATCCATGATCTACCTCACTACCCGACACAACTGGGGATATCCGCAGATAAGCTAAGCATCTAGACACCATGTGTACATATTACATACCACTCACCATATGATCAACTAGATGAGCGCTATACGAACCAGTGCATGAATACAATAGCAAACCAACTAAACTAGATGTATTAAAGTAGATAATGAACATAATAATTAAACTAAGATGAAGAACAATGTTGCTAGTAAATATCATACAAACGTAGATAATACAATAAAAAAGAAGAGAGCGAAAGAAGTATACCGAACTCTTCTCTTCTTGACAACTTCCAGAATCCAAGACCGGTTAACACGCCTTGACTCCCTCGAATCTAGATCTAACTAGGCTAAACTATGAACTAGAAGGCTATGAGGAACTAGAAGTCAGCCCTTAATACGGAGTTTTCTACTTGTTCTTACTTGTGTTAGTGAAGCCTGATAGTTCAACTTGCCTGTCCAAAGTCAATCTATGAAAAGTCTTCCTTACCTTATAGGTGCACCCAGCTGTAAGAGAGTAGAAGCATTGAAGCTCTAGATGTCTTGATCTTCAACGGGCTCAACCTTGAATGACTTGAATGAGGTATTGAATGAATTAGGGTTTTATAGAGGGTCTAGCCCTGCTTATATAGCCCGGTAGGATGTATGACGGCCGTTTGATCAAACCGACTTCATTTAGGGCTGAGATTGATCCTCAAAGGTGGTGGAAGACGCTCGTGAAAGATAACAGGTGGGCCCCACAGGGGGTGCCGGCTGGCCCCACCTGGCGGCGGCTCCGCCTCCCCTTTCGCTTCGTTGTCTTCTGGATCCTTCTAGAGTAGTTTGGCGTATTCCTGAGTTGCGGATAATTCCATGGTGTAGATTTATAGTTATGCCCCTTTGTCGGTGTTTTCTGGATTAGTCCTTGGAAATTTGTAAATCACTAAAACTCATGGAAATTGTTAGATAAAACCCTAGCCTTCTAGATATTGATGTGTTTCTCATGCCTTTTGATATGTGAAAAGTTGACGCTATCCACCATCAACAATTGCGAAGTGTTACTAGAGCAAAAAACTGTTACAACAAAAAATCTTTGTAAGACCAGACAAATGTTCCTGTAGACATGTATATGTGTTAAAAAAACTAGTCTATAGTAACATGGCCAATTGGAACCAAATAAAATTGTGTTACTAAGAGAGCTAGTAACACTTTTTCTAATCTATAGTAACATAAGTTGGTGTTACTATATCCCCACGCTGTAGTAGTGTACCATTAAACATGCTTAATCAGGGAATAGAAATGACATCCACCATAAGTAAGGGACCTCATCTAATGAAATCCAAAAGTTTTGGTGACTACGTGAGTACGAGAATAAATGAGTAAAATATGGCTAGAATCACTAGAAGGAATCTGCCCATTCATGGTGAATAGCTTTGATCATAAATTAAGTTTTGTGGCACAAACCCATTTGTCAAAAGCATGTGTCATATTTGATCATCCATGACAAAATCAATCAATTCTCTATAAAAGTGATCTAATAAGTGATGGAAAACTAGTCATCATAAAACTATTTTGGCATGCCTGGAAGGGAAAGCCATGCTGGCGGATGCTTCCATTGGAGATGTTCCCATGCATACTTGTTGTACCCATTTCGTTTGAGATGCTGTGGGTCACATGTCACCTTTTTATTGGACAATGTGGTCCTCTCTCTGTTCTTACATGTTTTAGGTTGTTATTGGGCCACACATTTTTTCCCTATTGTTCCACTTGTCTATATTTATTAGCACACATGTCTTATTGTCGTTAGCCCACATGTCACTTTTTTATTGGACCATGTGTCATTTTTTATTAGTCCACATGGCTTGGCTAGAATATACAGATGTCTTATCCTTACTAGTACATTTCTCATGCAAACACTACGGTGATATCAGGTAATACAAATCAAACTACTAAAGGTTCTATATATCAGGTAATACAAATCAAACTAAAGTTCATAAGAATGAGATGAAGACAAAAAAATGTCAAGCCAAGCCTCATATCTATCCAAGCCTATAGACAGACTCAAGAGTCCGACTCAGCAGAAGTACGAGATGCCAAGCTTGGACAAGCTCGTTTGCAGGCATGTTTCATTGAGGAAGTAAACATCTTTTGTTTCATAGACTTGATCTCTATAGTTTAGGAAACTAAGGCAACAATCCCAAATGTAATGGAAAACACAGCTGTGACAAAGCATGCTTAGGAGTCAAAATTATTGTTTGATAATAGATCCCAACACTTAGCTAAACAACCCTGCCAAACATTTAGTCTTCAGTATTAGTAACTTCACAAAATCGTGTCCATAAGACCCCATGGACTGTCTGTCGATAATTAAAATTAATTTCAAAACAACCATGAGCACCCCTATCACCGCGGAGCGTCCATCAAATTACATGGAGAGTTTGTAAACCATAGTTCACTCAAAATTTGACTAAGTACTAGCTCCATGGATTCTATCAGGTACAATGAATCATCCATTAATTGACCTAAAGCCTCACTCAAATGTGTCTACTTCAGGAAAACACTCACAGTGACTGTCAAACTTGATGGAGCGTCCATCAAGATTTACAAAGTGTTTAAGTTGTTTGTCCAATAACCCTGGGGCCTAACCACACCATCACATGTTTAGATAAAATTAGAATCCTAATCTAGTGATATATATATCTCTTCCTAAGCTCCAAGTCATAAGATTACTCTCATATTCTCTTTATCTCTCAATCCAATTAATAAGCTCATCTCCAATCCCTTCAATATTCTCTTGCTAGCTATATTAGGAAGTAAAGAACATATATGACCATGTCAGGTGTCACCCGGCCCAGTTTGAAATTTGGCCCGTAGTGGCCCATGAGCATGTAATGAGATATTTGTGGGAGGTTTAGTCCCACCTTAGTTGTTTAGGGTGGGCTAGACCAACATATAAGGCTTGAGTCTATCCCATCATCCCCGGGTTAATCCTTTTATGCGAAGCGAGGACAAAAGCGTAAGTGGGATGGTGGTAGGTGTGGTTCGCTCAGCGTACAGAGTGGATCTGAGCCGTTTGGACTCTAGGGCGTTACAAATGGTATCAAAGTTGACCTTCGCAGCCACGGGCGCATGCGGGCCAGGGGCGCGGACATGGAGGTTCATTGCGCGTGTAGGCTCTGCGGGGCGCACGGTCGCGTGTGCTAAGGGGGAATGTTCCTGGTGATCATTTACCCGGTTGTGGGTGTGTTGGGCCGTCGAGGATGTCGGCCTCTTTGAGGGGATGGTGTATATGACACTTGGCCCATTTTTTTAATTTGGCCCGTAGTGGCCCATGAGCATGTAATGAGATATTTATAGGGGGTTTAGTCCTACCTTTATTGTTTAGGGTGGGCTCAACCAACATATAAGGCTTTTAAAGTCCTCCCATCATCCCCGGGTTAATTATTTTGCGCAAAGCGAGGACTAAAGTGTAAGTGGAATGGTGGTAGGTGTGGTTCGCTTAGCATGCAGAGTGGATCTGAGCCGTTTGGACTCTGAGGCGTTACATTAGGGAAACGGGCGGCGATGACCCACCTCTATGTTAGCAGAGACAAATTTAATGTTTGGTTAAATTTAATTGGGACAATAGTAAAAAAGCAGGTATTCCAAATCCATACTTTCATAATTTCTATATTGCATAAAAATTATATCAATTACATCTCCAAACAGAACACCCTTTGATTAAGAGTTCCAACATATAATGCATGTAAAAGAACATTGCATCATATAGCTTGCTATTACAAACTACAATGGAAAACCAAATATTTAATCTTGTAGTCGTAGATGGATGAATATGTATGCTTGATGTCGATTGCTTTACATGCTAACCATTTATCCTGGAATGGGAGTAGCATGCTTTTTTATGGGCACAATTTAATTAAAGTACAAGATTTTGTTCTTTGTGGTAACTATCCATGGATGCGGGGCGCTGGCGCAGGCATGCACACATGCACGGGTTAACGAGCTAGCACTAATGGCATTTACTATGGACGCATAGCAGAAGGCAAGACTCACTAGTACAAAAATCATTTTTACTGGCACCTTAGTTTTTTTCACCGGCGGTTCACAATTTCATGACGCAAGTAGAAAAAATTCTATGGGCCCATCAAGAGATCCGCCTGTGTAAATATGTTTACACAGGCGGTTCTCTTAACTTAACCGTTTGTGTAAACTGTTCATTTTCACAGGCAGTTTACAATAACAACCGCCTGTGTAAATGGCATTTACACAGACGGTCCTCATTGTAAACCGTCTGTGAAAATAGCAGTTTTTACATAGACGATTTGTATAGAGAACCACATGTGTAAATGACATTTACACAGACGGTCCTCATTGTAAACCGCCTGTGTTAATTGTATTTTTTGAGTTTTTCAAACTTCCTCGGATGGAAAAACTCCTAAAATAAAAGTTGTAGATCTCGAAAAGTTATGAAACTTTATAGTTGACAACCTTTTCATTTGAAGTCATCTTTTTATGGAAAACTACGACCGAAATTTTCAAATTTGAAATTCAAATTTTGCAAATGACCTCGGATGGAGAAACACTCTAAATGAAAGTTGTAGATCTTGAAACTTTGTAGTTCACCACTTTTTCATTTGAATTCATTTAGACCCTCAAATATTCAATTTTCCGTTGGGTTTGTATAATATGTGGGGAACAAAAATAAGATATAGTCACATGTGAGTGTGTGGTGCAGTGGTAAGGAAGGGATCGTGCGAGGCCGAGGTCGCGGATTCGAATCCCGCCGGCTGTGTAGCGTGCGATTTTACGCGAAAAAA
Organism: Chrysopogon serrulatus; assembly: GCA_015844335.1. NCBI lineage: Eukaryota > Viridiplantae > Streptophyta > Magnoliopsida > Poales > Poaceae > Chrysopogon > Chrysopogon serrulatus. The sequence goes on from JADLZL010002521.1 coordinate 52,847, forward strand.
TGCGCGACTTGCGACTTGGACACGAAAAAATGCGCGACTTGCGACTTGGACGGAGACGGGCGGGCGGGCGCCTTCCCCAGTTTCAAAAATATTTTTTGCTTTTTTAAAAATATTTTTTTGCTATTTTTTCATGTTTTCTGGGCAACGATTTTCACAGGCGGTTCACTTAGTCGGCCGCCTGTGTAAATGTATATTTACATAGCGCGGCCGACTAAGTGAACCGCCTGGCGTGAAAACGAATTTTTCACAGGCAGCTCACAATCCACCGCCTGTACTGTGGTCGATTTGTACTGGCCCCTGGTACAGGCGGTAGGTTGTGCCGCCTGTGAAGATGCTTCTAACACCGCCTGTAAAAATATTTTCTGTACTAATGACTGACGCACAGCAGAAGGCAAGACTGAATATCCAGTGTATGCCTATATTTTTCTTTGAGGCAATTTCGTTTACATGGATGACAGTTTCTTTGATTTGGTATAAGCCTTGTATGCCTGGAGATGTTTAATGGCTGTAACATGCATGTTCTTTATTTTCTTTCATGCATGAAACAAACATAAATAACCAGGAAAGGACACATGATATATTTCTTCATGCCAGTAGCATGTAAGTTATTTATTTTCTTGATGCAAGACATGCATATAAATGGGCCGGCGTTGCCGTAGCCAAAAACACAAGTAGATATTTGTTTTGATGTGGAGTCAATTTGCATCCATACCAATTTTACTATGAACCCAATGGAGCCGAAATGTGTTTATCAATTTTGTACCATGAACTTTGATTGAATGGAGCCACAACACGTACAAACTAATTTACCATGAACCTTTAACCGGGTTGGAGTCACAACACGTCCAACCAAAATTTGCTCAAGGAACATAACTAGGGTGGAAAAACGCGTTCAACCCAATTTGACCATGTACCATAATTAGGGTGAAGCCACAACACGTCCGACCCAAATTTCAACCATGTGATGGAACCAAAACGCATCCAAACTGACATCTTGACTGTCTATTATATATCTTTCCGTATCGAGTTAAATTATTCTGCGACCTGCGAACTTGGAAGGAACTCAAATGCAGCTGCTTTTTTACTCGCTGTGGTTCCGACATGGTGGGTACGCACACCGACAAGTCAATGAATGACATACAATGGATTAAAAAGTTTACAGAAATCTTTTCAGAAAAAAAAAGTAGTATCATCTGGAGAATCCATGACTTACTTTCACTGTTGTGTTTCATCTACCAAAGTTACAATTCAGCTGAGGTTTTCTATTTTTCTACAATACAAACTTAGGGCATTTGTACAGGTGAAAGTTTATACTATATTCTTAACTCTACAAAACAGCATTCTGAGCAACCCACTTGGCTCGAGTCGGAAAAACACCGCTTTGGATGTGTTAATGCAGCACAAATCCAAATATTAGTCTGCAAAACCATGTTAAAACCATTCTCATTTTAGCTACGCCTATAGCATAATGTTCTCGTAAAGAAACTTCTAAAGGAAATGGTAAGTTCACACGAATCCGTACATATAGACATATAGAATATATAAGTATGCAATATGATTGATGCTATGTATTCTCACTGTACTGAAGCAAGCTCGCCCTCTAGAATTTGTTTAGCTGGCTTGCTCATTAATTTAGCTAAATTAGATAAGGAAGTTAGAGATGAGTTTGGGAAAAATTTCCATTAAAAAGAATAAAGCTTTATTTACTCAAAAGGATATTTAGTTTGGGTATAAAGACGAGACATGAAAGTTTAAGTTTCTTCATCTGGCCACGTACCACGTAGGGTTCATGGCCAATGAATAGCCCTCTCCCTGTCCCAACGCCCAATTTACACGTGCACATAAAGATTTTCAGAACATTGGAATAACTAATGCTCTGTACATAGTACAACCCTCTGTCATAAATTATAAATTATATATTGTTTTGAGTTTTATAGGTATATACTCCCTCCATTCCAAATTATAAGTCGTTTTGACTTTTTTTGATTCATTCATTTACTATGTATCTATATATATTATTATATCTAAATACATAGCAAAATGAATGTACAAAAAAATCAAAGCGATTTATAATTTGGAATGGAGAGAGTAGCTTTTATTATGCACCTACATATTCGATATATGATACAAAGTAAGTTGTACCTAGATATATGATATATTAGATACATAGTAAAAGTTATGTACTCTGTATCTACAAAAGTTAAAACAACACATATATTGGAGCAGAGGGGAGTACTAATCATCAATCCTTTCAGCATCATTTATTAATAGATTTCACATTGACATTGCAGTTGCAATTAAGGTTAATGCCTTCGTTTCAATAATTTTTATTTGACATGGTCTTTGCATTCTCATGTTTCCAAATAAGTTACACGAGCAACTTGTATTCCTTTTCTCATTACCTTCTAATTTTGTTTATTGAGAGTTCCATCCTTTTGGTTTATCACAAAAGATATTGATATTGAAGTTAACAATTATGAATGCAAATTTCCTAGTCTGAGATATTCAATCATTATCATTTTAGTGTACTTCATATAAGTGAGTGCTAAACCATTGCAACTAGACCATATTTATTTTCCACAAGGTATGTCCCGTTTAGGTTATATGTTTTAGACGTTTAGGTTATATGTTTTAGACTAACTCTTATCCTTTTGTCCTTTTCTTTTGACTAGGAGATCCTCAGTGAACATGGAAAAAAAAAAAGAGAAGTACTAGTAGAAATCTATTCAACTTGCAGAGATGCCACGGCCCCACAAGGGTGGGGTGTGTGAGGGTGAGGGGTGCTGGGGCTGATTTAGTAGTAGATGAGCAGACCTTGATTGTGATATTACCATATTGGAGATGAATTGGATGGGGCATTTTGGGATGAGAGCAAGGTTTATTTCGAATAGCTCTTTCTTTGGACTCTCTGAATGAAGTGATTCTCTTGAAATCAAGAGAAGCTACTTTTTTGTGGCTCTAAGCCTTCTAATTCATTACAAAGAATCACTTCACAGAATTAGCACAAAATCACTTTGGGTAGCTCTTGTTGGATTCAGACTAGAAGTTGTTTGGGAGCACTACCAAACAAGCTCTAATTGGAAAGCTTAATTCATTTGTTTTTTTTTTTTTTGAGAAATAATGCGAAGATATTTCCTGCACTGTCCTTTTGGGGTCAATTTGTGACTCAATGGTAGCCAATTGTCCAAATGTTAGAATACTGCACACAGGCAGCACAGGCCTCTTAATGCCGCCATACACACAGATATTAGTATCGGGTTGCCAAACAAGTAAATTAGTGGTCAGTGGTGTATAAAAAATTCTGTATTATATTTAGGAATAAGTGCACAAAATTATTGCTGATAGAGAATAAATTTACCTATTGCACAAGAAAATAAGTATCAACAGTCTTATCCAAGTGTACAGCGTCCAAGTCCAATGAGATACAAGCTCACGCGCAGTGCATGTGCTCTAGTATATTATGCAGCTTTGACGGTCTCCTTCGAAATATAGGTTCGAGCCGGAAAGAAGAACTACCATTTTTTAACTTTTTAGCATCGTACATTTCATTCCATGCTTGAACTATCTCATCAATGTTGAAGCTTAATCCTGCGTGATATAGAAAAGTCACATGGATCAGATATACTCCTGTACGATGCTAAAAGTATGCAGCAGTCTAGAGCTGACATGCCCATTCCCAACAGTGTATATATATTTTTTGTATAAGATTCCTAAAAGAAGGATAGACAACGCAATTAATTTACCAAGAAGATAATTGCACAGGAGAAGGAATGGATACATCGTCATACCTTCTTGGTTGTTTCCATTCACACAGTGATTCTTTACCATCACACTGATGTCTGCTACAGAAGCTCCTCCGGTCTTGAATTTTTCAATGGCTTCTTGAAGACTCTCCTCCCAGCTAGAGAGTCCTAATTTGAACTCTACCACTGAGCGTTCATAAAGAATTGTGCCCCATGAAATGTTTAGCTGCGAGCGCATGTTTGATGCCTGTTCAAAGGCTTCATCCGGAGACAAATCCTTTCCCTGCTCATTGAGACCCAATTTATCCACTGCTATCTTCCCCTTCCTTGATTTGGATAGCCCTTTAACTCGCAGGTACTCTATCCCTTCCCACATCTCCATTCCCTTCTCCATGTTATCCTCAGCATGGTTGAAAAGCTCCAGGACTTCGGTTCCCCATGTCTACTTTGCACGTATCTGCGTAACGCCAGGAAAGCTTGGCTTGCTCGAACTGTTGCTGCCCAAGTGCGATGAGGCCCTCGTAGAAGTCAGGCTTCACGTCGACAGAATCTTCAAACTTCTTGCCGGCTTTGACATATTCAGTGCAGGCCCATTCGTACGCAGACTTCACCTGGGCAAGTATGGACTCTTTAGAAGTATCTTCAGATAAAATCAGTCTCTTCCTTGCACGGGACATGTGGACGTTACCCCAATTGAACAATGCCAGCGCCGCCATTTCCTGAAACTTGGCCTCTGCCGCTTGAAATATTTCCTGCGCTTCCTCACTTGTGATGGTGTCTTCCATGGCCTCGTAGTAGAGCCGGATACCAAGGTCACGAAGATCCACACATGCATCAGAATCGAAACCGGCGTGGTTCTTGAACAGGCGAGCAAACTGCATCATCCAGTCATCAGTGCAAGGATGGTTCCGTTCGTCTTCCTGCTTCGTCGAGCTCCCACACTCACGGTCGTCAGTGCTATAATGGTTCATATTACTATTCTTCATCTTGTGTTGTTCTCGCTCAGCAAAAGAGGACATGGGCATCATCAGATCCCTAGTGATCTCCCGCTCGGGACTCACCTCTTTTATATGCAGCCGGACCGGCACCTGCGGGTAGAGATCCTCGACCCACCTTAAATCTTCGGTGGAGGTGATGGTCACCAGGTCCCCCTCTTTGTCCATAAACTTCAGAAGGAACGACTTGAGGTGTGGGTTGTACTTATACCGAGCAATGTCCATCACTTGCAACAGGCTGCAGCTTTCTGGAATTAAAACGATCCTTATGTCGTCTCCGTGAACGAACTTAAACTTCTTCCTTACAACTGCTTCATGACTCTCCCTGCTGGCACTGGCATATAATTTCGAATACTTTTCTCTGCCGTAATAATTTGCTGCTGCCTTGTTGATGGTAATTTGCTTTTCTGGCATGTACCTCTCATACTTTTCCTCCAAGGACTGTTTCCCCTGGCTGACGCTGGCGTTGGTGTACCTCTCATATTTTTCCTGCGTAGTGTGCCTCTCTTGCCTGCTATGGCTGCCGACCTCGAAATGCTTCTTATTACGCCTCTCCACGCTGCTGGCTTGGTTCTGTAGTGCGGCCGTGTGCTTTCCCTTGTCAAGCTGGATGCCTTTCACCAGTATCTCCTCGAGATGCTTTTCATGGTCATCCTGGCCATGCCTCCTCCCTGCTGCTGTAATCAGGGTCATCTTTTCTTCCATCGTTGCCCATGGAGAAGAATGCTGCCCTGCCCCTGCTTCGCTGCACTTCCACCACCACCACCTTGCTTGCTGTACTCGGTGGCCTTCTTGAAGGTTTTGGTCCCTTCTGCTAGGTGCTTGTCCGGCAGGCTGTGCTTCTCCTGCATCATCTTGGTAACGGCGGCGTTGTTGTTATTATTATTATTATTATTGTTAATTGGCGTATGCTTCCCTCTACTGCCGCTGTGTTTGTGTTTCTGGTCATCAATGTCGTGATCCCCATCCTCCTCGTCATGAATCTCCTCATTCCCATGATCCTCTTCCTCGTCATGGATCATCTCCCACACCTCCTCCTCGACTATGGAATTTCTAAATTTTCGCGACACCCTCCTCTGTATCCTCTCCTTGGCGATAGCGATGACACTGATCGCCGCAGGAGCAGGAGGAGGAGGCTCGTCGACTGACGACGCAACCACAGCCTGCTTCTCCAGGGACGTGACGTCCTCCTCCATCTGCATCACCTCCTTAATACTCTCCAAGAGTTCTGCAGCCGTCACATTGTTTGGCTCCAAGCTCAGAGCCTCCTCCACATCCCTACAAGCTAGATCTAGCCTATCTAATGCTTCGAAACACCGAGCCCTTTTCAGCAATGCCTTTGTGTACGTTGGTGACGCCTCCAGCGCCGAATTGCACTCGTCGATGGCACGGTGGTACTCCTCAGGGTTCATGTGCATGTAGCATGCTGCAATGTTGCAGTGGAGGAAGGCCAGATCGTTATGCCCCTGTGGCAACAGCTTTATGGCCTTGTCAAACTTGAACGCTGCCCCCTCGTAGTCCCTTGTTTGGAACAGCCTCGTGCCTTCCTCCTTCAATTCGGAGGCCAGCCCAATGAAGACAGCATCGTCCCCATCCACTGCCACCACAGGACGCGGGCTCTGCTCGCCACTGCATTGGCTGCTGGTCCTTGGGCTGCCTAGGCTATGCCTCGACGATCCCGATTCACTTAGTTTCTTCTTCTTCGGTGTCTTCCCCATACCTCAATCAAATGTAATTATATATATATATAGTGTATATGTGGCAGCTTCGTCCAATCCAATGTGCAACAATGTCGCCAAAGAAGAATATAAATCTGACAATCTGTTTTTGGCGCCTCTTCCCTCCTGCTTCTTTCAGAAATCAATCGAGATTTATTCTATCTTCCAGTATTCTTCTTTATTGATCGATAGATACAAAAATTTGCAGGAGGAACAACAACAAAGAAACTGAGATATGGGAAAGAGAGACTGGGCAACAAGGATTCGCACCTTCCCCTTCCCCCATTCAAGTGGGAAGCTTACCCTACATGGGTAATTTCATCGAGAATTCACTGTAAGGAAAAGGCGAAAATCGGTGGGAGCTGTCCCAAATTTGAGAAGACAAAAGATGGAAGAAAATGGAGACAACCTACGGGAATGGAGCAAGGAAAGGGTGTGGTTGGAGCGTAAGGGAAGCCACACACTTTTTGGAAAGCATCATATGGTGCAATCTAGCCATGACCATTCATGTTTCCTTTTTTTGGCTGGCCTCTAAAGGGCAAAAGTTTAGGACTTTTTTTGTTGGCGACGCAAACAAGTTCAAGTGGTTAGAACAATAGGGGTGAAGGCGTGCTTTGTGCGCAAGGAGTACCCATGATGGCTAATTTAGTGCTTTCTATTATTAGTTTTCCACCGAGAAGATTATTATTTTGCCTTAATCGCCATCTGAAGGCACTATGGGCCAAAGCACCAAAACTTATTTATCGTACTCCCTAGGAGTCCCACTATATAAACCAAGGGCAGATCTAGGAGTGGTCTGCAGATGCCTACCTTAATCAGGTTGTTGTTTATTATAATCTTGTACCCTCGGCTTCTTTGTTGCATGTGCTTGGGTTGTTCCACAGTTTCTACTCGTATGTCCCTTGGTCTGTGGCATTATCAGACCTCTCTAGCCAATAGTCCGATTATGTTTACGAGCTTCACTACATTGAAGTCTATAGTTATCTCCAGAGGTAGGTAAATGCCAATAGGTGATTGAGCTTTGGCATATTAAGTTACCCCTAAGCCCGTAGATGAAACAAAGGACCCCTTTTGATTCTCGTGCTAATTAAGGCATATTAAGTAGTGAACAGGCAGTAGGTAAATGCCAATAGGTGATCGAGATTTGGTTTACTGATGAGACTATCCATTGTGTAAGTTGATATTGTGCAGCATGTCACTTTTCTTAAGATTTGTAGGTGTTTCTTAAGATTTGTAGGTGTAGAGCATTGAGATGGTCGGAGGAAATGGCGAAGGTCAAGCGAGTTCATGTTGATGGACTAGGAGCGGTGAAAGGTTGGACGTGTGGGCTTGGATCGATGGACTGAGGGCTAGAGGATGAACCTTGGATGGCTAGCACTTGGCAACCTCGACAAGTAAGTGTATACATGTGGAGACGGCACAGATGGTGTTGACCACATCAAGACAATGGTTGACCAAGTCAAGGTGGCGACACAAGGACTTGGTGATCGGGTGGTCAAGGATGAACAATAGCACATGTCGAAATCATTGATGAGGCTTAAGATACACGATAGTTGCTAATTTTGGCAATTTTGACTTCAAAATTAAACTACGGGTGGCAGTTTGCCGATTTGGGACTCAAAACTTGGGGGTGACACATGGCATCATCAGGGAGATTGCGTTGAGGCGAAGCTTTCTTGTGAAAGGTCTATGGTTGTCTGATGCAAGGAGCTCAACTTGCACTATTTTGCCCCTATGGTTTTAGTGGTTCACGGAAATATCTAAGGGTAGTCTGGTAGTCATAGAATGTGTAATAGTCCTATAAATATGACTAGTGGTGACAAAGACAACAATCACTCTCCCACTATTTCATTTCATTAGACTACCCAGGTCTTTACTATCTCTAGGACTAGTAGTGGAGAGGGGTAACTGCCTCTAGCTCCTAATATTAGATCTATTAAAGGGAGAATGAAGTATGCAGGCCAGACCATGTTTTTGTAAACTTGTTTTCACATAAATCAAATAAATTGTCCTCTAGTCTTGTATTTCAAATCTCTCTCTTCTATGTTTTGTCTCTTGTTTTGTGGCTTTCTTTAGATTTCTTGTTTCTAAGATTTTACGCTTTGTTTGGGATGCTTAACACATACAATGACCTATGAGAAATATCTCTAGCCAGTGGTTTTTGCAAATTCCTCACAAGCACAACGATTTGAGTTTTTCGTCAGAATTAGAGAAACCCTAACCTTGGAGAGGAAATAATAGATCCGCTTTGGATCATGGATCTTCTAGAGTTGGGCTTTTGGGAAAAGTTTCTAAACCCCCTAAAAACCTTTATGTATAATTTGGTTCAAATCCGATTTGGTTTGAGGTGATTTTACCTTTTTGGAGATTGGTTTAGGCTGCTGTTGAAGGTCGTTAATGACCAAATTTACCCGTCAACTGACTCTCGGAAGAGACATATTTGATATCACCAACATAGACTTAGGGTTTACACTAACAGAATTCCACGAGTTTTGGTGAATCTATGTTTCTACAGGTATATATCGGAAAAGCTATCAAAAAGGACCAATATAACAGATTACAACCACCTCAAATGATAATTTGGAATACACCACTGCGAAGAGCTCGTCGAGACAATCGACAAGACATATCATTTGCCTTTTTTGGAGTTCCGGATAAAAAGATATCAATTCCACAGCGGGGGCTGCACTAGAAGACTCCAGAAGGCGCGAGAATACACTACGGCGAAGCGGACCGTGAGAGGGCCTGGAGCCAGACCGGCTGGTCTGGCCCTGGACCGGCCGGTCTACTACAGTAGCCAAAAGGGCCCAGCTTTGGCCCACGTGCTCCACCGCCTTAGGGTTTCAATCTCAGCCATCCGCCAAAGTCGGTTTGATCCAAGGGCTCACGTTCATCCCACCGGGCTATAAAAGGAGGGCAGGACCCCCCAGGGGCACACATTCATTTGCTATTCTTTGAAATACTAATCGAGTGGTGTCCCTTGAATGAATAACCTCTCGAGGGCCAGCCATCAAGAGAAGATTAGTCCTCTCTAGGATCTAGTCTTCTAGATAATAGTGAGATAGAGAGTGAGGGAAGAGTTTGGAGGAGGTGCCAGCCTGTCGGTGCCCTCTCTACAGCTTGTACCTTGGCGGGATCAAGCTCTACTTGAGCTTGCTCCTAGGATGTCTCTGGTAATCAACTTCTGATGTAAGTAAGTTCTATGCCTTTATTGCTTATCTGGATCACGACTCTCTTTAAGTGTTTTATTCCTATTCTAGAGGGAGTAGAGTATTATCATAGGTGTAAGCATGATGCTTGGGCTTAGGATAATCGTGGATGCACCCTATATTCTGAATTTGGTGGTAGCTCGCGGAGGTGACTTTATAGCTCCGTTGAATCCTATGTATCCCACTATCCCGTTTATAGGCCAAGTAGGATGTGGTTGCTAAGGAGATCAACATCCTATGTCGGTGTCTCTCCTTATGTAATGTCCCCAGTTAGCAATAGAAGACATAGACTTGCCCAAGTTAGAAGAAGAGAACTATAGTTATCCTCTCTACTCTCCTATTATCATCAACCTTGATTGCTGCTCTCAACCATATTAATTGTCGCCCTAGTTCTACCTTAGTTCTATCTTAATCTAGTCTCTACCTTCACCTTATTGTTATCCCTAGTTAAGTTAGACCGTAGTTGATCTCACGCGTTTCTCTGTGAAACAAAACCTGGAATACTTCTAGGATAAAGCTACAACGGTATCCGTGCACTTGCGGATTATTTAGTGGGCGTTAACAGATATCAACAAGCTTTTTGGCGCCGTTGCCGAGGAAACGGTTTGCTGAGTTGACTACCTAGCTTAACTTTTTATTTTCCCTTTTATCCTTCTTTCTTTTATCCTTTACTCCTCTATTCTTTCTTTCATTCTTTTCTTTTTGACTTTTGGTTTAGCATGAGTCACACTCCTATCAATCAATATGCTAAATCCACGAGCGCAAGCTTTAGGCCACTAGAATCTTCAGAGTCTATCTTAGCACCTGGTTATGAGCTGTGTCCGTGTTGGGTAGATTTTATTCAAAAACAATCCTTCTTGGGAGAAGGTGATGAAAACCCATACTCACACCTACGGGAGTTCTTACTGAGATGTGTATGCTTTCGCATTGCTGGTATGTCTGATAAGACTCTACAATGGAAGCTTTTTCCGTTCTCTTTGTCTGGAAAAGCTAAACATTGATACAACAAAACCGTAGGGAGTATGCAAGGAGATTGGGAATTGTTATGCTCTAAATTTCAATCCAAATTCTTTCCTATCTCTAAGGTAATTGATCTTCGAGAAGAGGCTCTAAGCTTTAAATAGCTAGAGGAGGAATCTCTAGAAACATTATGGGATCGCATTAATGATCTCCTCACTACAGGCCCTGATCTTTCCATTCCAGACCCAGTGTTGTTTCAACACTTTTACTTAGGCCTTAGTAAGGATTCTAAGTAATTCCTTGATATAGTTACTAGAGGATCTTTTCTTCATTCGTCTGCTAGTGAAGCAAGGTCTTTGCTTGATAAACTTTCTGGAAGGACACCTTGCCCTAGCATTCAATATGAGCTCCCCGAGAAAGAGAAAGAATTATTTCCTAGACAAGAGGAAGTTTTGATAGCTAAATCGTACTTATTCCAATCCCATAATTTAGCTATTAGTCCCGAACCATCTAGATCCCAAACCCACCAAGGGAAGAAGAAATTCAACCCTTAGAAAATCCTGATGTCGGGAAGAGCCTAAACTTCTAGTCTTACATGAGACCTTCGAGTGAACATAATTCAAATCCTCTCGAGAAGGAATCTCTTAGAAAACATCTTCTTTGGGAAGAATTCAAGGAAGGCATGTCTAATGATGCCATAGAAGGAGAGTCAAGTCAATTTAATTCTAATCCTATCATCTCTCCTTCTATTCCCACATTAGATGTCTTATCTGAACCTATCTTAGAACCCATCCTTGACCCCAAAGAATCCCTTGACACTTGTTCTCGTAAGTCTCATAATGACCTTAGAGATCCACTAAGACACTTAGAGCATAGGAATCATGATAGACTTGAGGGTGACTAAGAATTGCTACAACAATGGCTAGAATGTGTAGAATGGATAGACAACAAAGAAGCCTTAATTGAATCCAGCCTAGACCTAGATCCAAATGATAAACTTATGACTCATCTAAGTTTGGAGGAGACTATTGATGAGACCAACTTGAGAGCCACCAATCCCAAGATCTTAGACAATAATATGATTGATGAATGCCATAGGCATGAAATGAAGGAGACAATGTTTTTGCCTATAGACATTCATGTAGAATCACCCTTAGAGATTGGTAAGGAAGATGACATCAATGAGCATAGAAGCTACTTCATAAAAACCTCATCAAAGCCATACTCATATGACACATCTCTTGAATCTCTTGGTCTATCTACCACACTCGATATCTTCAACCCCCTCATACATCCTATTCCTAAAAACTTCAAAAGGGTGGTTGTAGATGCATATGTTTATCATAAACATTGTAGATCTCGATATGCGGATCTTGAGGTAGATAGATAAAGATTGGTGTTGGAGGGGAAACCACTTCACCATCTTGAAGCGCAATTTTAAGATTTCCCAACAATGAGCTTTTGACCAAGAACTAGCACTTTCGGTAGACAACATGAATATTCACCTTTTGCTGAACTGCCCTTATGAATTGAGTAAAGAGATGTAATAGTAAAAATATTCCTTCGGGTATTCTTGTCACTAATCTTTTCAGGTTGAAACAAGAAGAATGAAGGATGATGATGAAAGGTATGTCCAACCAATTATCTAGCAACATCATATCCAAACTTGATCTTGTCTTGCATGAATTCAAGTGTGGGGGAGATGCTTCTTTAAAAAATCACATGCCATATTGCTAATCTTGGTTGTCTCTACCTTTAAGCGATGCTTAATTTGCCATATAACAATCATGATCTTTCATCTCTATTTAAATGAATCTTTATAGTGCTTCTATGTTACCTATGTTAATAGTATGTGTAAGGTTTTGAAGTATTCTCACATACCTTTTAAATTAGGCATGGTGCTTAGTTTAAATTGTTTTCTAGAATTAAATTAGACATGGTGTCTAGTTTAATCTTGAACCAAGAGGAGTGTTGATATTGCTTCTAAAGGCTTTTAAATTAAGCGTGGTGCTTAGGTTAAAATACCTTCCTGAATCAAATTAGATGTGGTGTCTAGGTTGGTTTTTGAACTGAAAGTATGCTTTAGTAGACACTGGATATTTTGTTTGACTAACCCCTGCAGGCAATTCTCAAATCCAATCTAGGTAAGTCAAGAGATGAATTCAAATTAGAGATGAAGCAAGGCACATGACGAACTCCAATAACTTTGCACATTGAAGACACAGCTCATTCATCATTAATGGAAGAACTGTAAGTATCAATGATCATTCACTTTGTCTTCAGCTGCAAGTTACCTTTGCCTTGAACCATACTTGCATAAAATATGAGAACGCATCTTTCTAATTAATGCTCATGATTTAGAGACAACAATCCCCCCATTCAAATTGGTATACTCCTTCGGGTATGTGTTGTCCACTAATCCTGTGCAGGCATAAAACAAAGATTGAGACAGAAATCTAAAATGGCAAAGAGCAAAAAGAAGATAACATGACAAAGGGATAAGAAGAAATGAGCACCATACAGGAAACAAGAGGCACTTTGAACAGCTCAAGATGTGAGGCTAACCAAACAAGGAAAACATTGAGCATGATAAAGGTAATATCCAAAAGGTAAATGGTCACTACTTAAGAAAGCTTTTCCTTGACTCTGGTATGAACATCAATAAAGAACCTAACATGTATTAGCAACATATCCATAATCAATCCTGATTAACTCAACATATCTAGTTCTTGAAAGTTGTTCATAGCATCACTATCTTGATCCATAGTCTTAACTAAATGAGCTAAAAAGTAGCACACCTTATTCTTGGAAGATGATAGTCATAATCATGAAAATATTGACACATCATGTACAGATAGATAATCCTTCCTTGGGTTAAGCTTTTCAACTCTTGTAGCCTAATGAACTTAAATGTTACATCCTTGCTCAACCTTCTAAACCTGCCACTCATGTGAAGATTGAACAATGCACATAATATCAACTCCATGTTGTTCAATATGACCAAGGTTAGAGAAGTGGAATAGAAGTTATGGTTCTGTTGGTGTTCTCCACCAACAGAGCCCATACACTTGATCTCTGCCTGATCTTCATGAGCAGGACACACTTTAAGCGAAGTGTGAGGGAGTCAATTCCCTACTTTGTACAAGTGGAGATCCTGGACCTGTCAAAGCAAAATCAAATCTCAAAAATCAAGACGGGTTAGGTAGAAGAAGGTGACATATCATTAAGGGCATCATCACAAAAATTTGTACATTCGCTGAAAGAGCTAGCTTGGAGAAGAAGCACTCCCATGTACCCACCAAAGAAACTCTATGTCATCAACACTAGAGGAATCAACAAGAAGGGAGAAGTCTTGTCCGGAGAACTTTAAAATCCGAACCCTTGCCGTGAGGTAATATCGGTAGTTATCCATATTTACTTTCTTGCATCTCATATTTTCTCTTTAGCATGTTTACTTTACCGCATTAACAGTGCATTGAAAAAATATATAAAAATAAAAGCCCGTAGGAGTCTTCACCATGGTGGCATAAAAATAACAAAAATAGTCATACATACATGTTTCTTTTCTGCATAACAAAAATAGAAAATCCAAAAGTAATCATTGAGCATCTTGCTGCACTGTATACACTGTAACAACCTTTGAAAACCTCTCACAACAACTAGTCCGTGAAACAGCTAACCACTAACTGCTTACCCTAATCCGTTTCACGAGTTTTGGTGTTTTGTGAGATGTTTGTTGCAGGATGACTCTAAGAGCTAGTCCACCTAGGAATCTTCATCGACATCACTCGAAGTACACCTTCCCAACGCATAGCTAATTGAAAGGACCGAGGATGCGCCTAGAGGGGGGGGGGTGAATAGGCGTTTCTAAAAAATTAACACCTTCAAATGCGGAAACGATTAGTATGGGAGTTTCCAATGAAATGGAAACTCCAAATCAGAGAATTAAACCACCCTCACAATATTATCACAGAGAATATAATCAAAGGACAATATATCAACGAGCTAAAACCCTGCAACACAAAGTTAGGGCAGATAATGGCGGCCCGGGTGCTCGAAGCCAATACGGACGCGCGTCCGGTATGCACAACGGACGTGTCCGGTATACACGGGTTCTGGAGGAACCCCTGAAACTTGCGCCTTTTGATTCCAAAGCTCGGCACCAGTTGCGGACACCTCTAGATGACCTGTGGAGCTCAGTGAACCTGCAGACAACCTCGAATACCGCAAGTGTATCACAAACACAATATGAAATAGAATTCGAGACACGGTATTTGTTTTACCGAAGTTCAGACTTCTTCAAGTCCTACTCTCCGTTGAGGCAGCTGCGAGTGACCCAAGGATCAAGCTTTCGAGGACCACGCAGGTCACCCTAGCTGGAGTCTTTTTCAACTCCCTTTGCTTGGCTTGATCTAGAGGACCACGAAGGTCTCCCTAGTCGAAGTCTTTGCAAACTTCGATTCCTTGAGCTCAACTCTAGAGGACCACGCAGGTCTCCCTAGCCGGAGTCTTTTCCAACTCCCTTTCCTCTTTCCACTATTTGATTCCTTCCCTTGCGGCGGTGGAATCAACCGTTACAAACTTTCCGAGCCACACCACAATCTCTTGGGTGGTCTCCGGCGACGCCTAACCGTCTAGGACCGAAGATCCAAGAGTAACAAATGCGAATCACGAGATTTGACAATATGCACAAGTGCTCAAGAGGTGGCTTGCTCTCAATCTTGAATTTTACTCAACCCACAATTGGATTTGGCAATTGGAATCAATCACACACTAAGAGAGGGTTGGAGAGTGTTTGCAAAGCTTTAGGAAGGCTTAGGAACCAGTAGAATCAGCAGCTTCCACAAGTGGAGGCATGGGGGCATTTATACCCCAACATTCAAAACTAGCCGTTAGTAGCCGTTAGGCATACCGGACGCGTCCGGTATGCATACCGGACGCGTCCGGTATGAGCCCCTCAGCGCAAAGGAACTCCCTGAGCTTTGCCACGAAACATATCCACCGGAACTTCCGGTCTCTGACCGGAACATCCGATCAGAGCAGGCGGGCGCAGGCGTCGCGTGCAAGAGATCACTTCCGGTCGTAGACCGGAACCTCCGGTCCGGGCGGAACCTCTGGTCGTGGACCGGAACTTCCGCTAGGCCAAGCTACAAGAAAGACAGCACCGCGCGCAGAACCCGAGAATACCGGACACGTCCGGTATACATACCGGACACGTCCGGTATGCACGGGCAGTGCAGGCCAGTCAGTCTCTCTTGCTCTCTTTCACTCAAATCTCACATGGGTTGGCTTGAGCACTTATGTATAGTATCTATCAACATGATGCATCCCTCTTAATAGTACGGCTTTCCTATTCAACTCAAGGCATTAAATAAAATCAAATTGAACCACTTGAGTTGCCTTCAATCACCTTCACTGCCATAGCTTTTGATCTTCATCGCTTGAGGGTGCAATCATGTCCAATTGATATTTCTTCATTGAGCAAAGCCATCTTGAGCATATGACTTGATTCCATTCATCCGATATGAGTTACTCCAAATGGATCAAGTCATTTTCATTATCCTTTTACCAATTGTGATATTGATCCTTCACACAAATACAACCATCATAACTTGATTGATACCTCGACTGAATGCAAGTACTTTCTTCTTCACTCTAGCTAGGTTCTTCAAGTCACCAAGCCATCGCTTGCCCTTCACCCTTGCTTAGTACCTCGAAGCCTTTCCTTGCTATCTTCACCTTCTCAAGCCATCAAGTCGCATCATGTGTTGAATCATCAATTAGAGTACATATCCATTTATGTTGACGTCTTCTTCAATCTTCATACTAGCAAGTTTCCAATGTGAGACCAATATATATATGCAATTCAACATGTCTTTAACGACCAATCCCAATATGCTTGCTTTCATCATAGTTATGAATATCTCACAATATATATAAGCCATAGCATGAAATCCATTTGCATTGTTGTCTTGTGTTTGATCTAGATTGATCATACAACAACACATCATTTTGGCTTTGTATCCGTAAGGTCAAATACCCGTGAGATAAACAATTCCCCTGCATGGCACTTAGCAATAGCATTAGTCCTTTAATCGCATTGTCATCCAATCATCCAAAACCCACTAAAGGGCTAGATGCACTTTCAATCTCCCCCTTTTTGGTGATTGATGACAATCCGATTAAAGCTTACAAAAAGATGTAGACATTAAAGCTTTCGGGTTCAATGATTTAAGAGAGGCTCCCCCTTAATATGTGCAATATGAATCGAATTCAATAATGAACTCAAATGTCAATTTGCACATATTAAAACATGTAGGAGGCTCCCCCTAAATCATTGCATCGGTGAAGTGCAAGTGTGTGTCAAGAATAAATCCGTGATGCACATGACAAGATATATCACACAAGAATAAATATAAAGCATTACATTACACATTTTCACTCTAAAACATGCATGGTCCTTATGAAAGTAAATACAACACATGTATACCACACATATAGCACTCATCACACTGATTTCTCAAGCCCATAAACCACTAAGATAGAATATATTACAAGATCATGTCTCATACATCCATCAAGCACAAATCTCATAAGATACATAGATGAAGCTCATAACACTGACACAAGTCTGATACATGCCATCTCTGAAAGATACATCAATAAAGCTCAAACTCGAACTCAAATCAAAAGACTAGACTACCATAGCTGCAGTACATGTCTCAGACACAAAATGAACCATGAAGTACAATCTGAAGCTTTAATCACTCTCTCCCCCTTTGTCATCGATCTCCAAAAAGGTAGAACAAACCATGAACAAGAGAGACAAAGGGGGCTGCAAGCTGTGACACATCCATCGATCACTCATCGTCGTCGTCACGTTCCTGCTCGTCAGGTGATCGTGGAGCACCAGGAGGGCGAGAACTGCTAGTACCGGCACCAGTGTAGGGGTCAAAACTACCAAAGATATCACCCCACAAAGCTGAACCAAACTCCTCGGCCGCACTAGGACGCGGCTGGTCGTAAGGAGGTGCTCGAAACTGGAGAGGGACGGTGACGGAAAGGGTGGCTGCTGCCGTCTCTCGAAGAAACTTCGGCAAACTCTCTATCATATCCGGCTCGGCTTGCTGCTCCTCGGTCTACGGCTCCTTTGGCTACCTCGCCCGAAGGTGGAGACCGTGGAGGATCAATGCTGAGCTGAGTCGCTATACGCTTGAGTCTTCGTGTCCTTCCTCCTCGCCTCTCTCTCGTGCGCCGACTGGTCCGGATATCCTTGCACATCCCAAAGATGGAGCTAAGAATCTTAGGAGAGGTGAGCGAGAACCACCACCACGGTGAGAAGTGGAACGTGAAGGAGCACGTGGCGTTGGAGACTCTGCACCTCCTGCTGCATCACCCCCGGGTGCCTCTGCTGCTGCTGCTCCACCTGCATCACCCCCGGGTGCCTCTGCTGCTGCTGCTCCACCTGGACCCGCTGGAGGAACTCCCAACTCCTCTAAGTCTGCAAAAATCTTCAGGGCCTTATGCACTCCGTCATACTCAAATGTGTGACCTGCCACCTGCTCAATCATATGCATAATATAGGGAGCAAAGCCACAGCCCTTGAGGGGCCTCTCACCAACACTACGGATCTCACACCATATAAAGTCAAAGACACCGAAGAGCTCAGATCCGGTGCCATCCCGGCAAGCAAGTTCCTTGAGTAATCTGCAATTGAACCCTTGTCTCCTCCCTTGCAATCAATAGTCCTCCCGAACATCCGGTCCGGTATGCGTAAGTGGGATGAAGACCAACTACCTTGCCAACGATCCTCTCTCTCTCGAGGTGGATACATGTAACCCATCTGCTCCGGAGGTAGAATAAATCGATCATGTATCTTGTCCTTCCGAAGATCCTCATCCGAGAAGCCAAGATAACCTACAAATGCTGCATAGTCAACACTGTACCACTGGCCCTCAAGCATCCAATGCATGCGCCTAGTGTCCTCCTCAACAAACAAAGTAGCGTAGAACTGGGCTATCACCTCTGAGTTCCAATCATGGCTGAATTCCATGATTCCATAGACCCCTGTGCGCTCACAGATAGCAATAGCACGATCAAGAGAGGGCTTATGAAGATCCCTGGTATACTGCCAATCCACCCACCGAGATTTAGCCACAATCGGCTTCCTCTTGAGTATCACACTAATATAGAAATCCATGTGAAACCGAGTGTGAAACCCGTAGTCAAACTGAATCTTGGGCAAACCTCTAGGATCAATCCTCCTCTGATCACGAGCTCTCTTGGTCATACCCTTGGCCCTATAATCTGTGATGTGAACGTATCCAGGCAAATGTGGACGGTGAATCTCAAGCAACCCAAAATAATTCCCCCTGCTGCCCCTGGGCCGGGTGATTTGGAGCATTAGCTTGCTCCTCTTCCTCCTCTTCTTCCTCCTCAATCTCATCTGAGCTGTCACCCTCTCTGTCAGTGCTCTTTCTCTTCCTGCTGGACTCAACTCTGTAGTCCTCAATCTCATCATCATCTCAAGAGGAATTTTGCCTTACGCATATCTTTGCTGCCCTGCGGGCGGTTGCTCTCATAGGCCTCCTGGCTGCTCTCCCGGCTGAGAGCTCCTCGGGAACATGTCCTGCCTAGCCTTCTTGTGCCTCTCAAAAAGCTCGGGGTCATGCAGGGCCCTTGGTCCGAGGCTCCATTCTCGCCGCCTCTTTCTCTCCGACATCACCGCTGTCCTGTATTCAAATGGATTTGCAAAGAATTTCGAGATACCGAGCCCAAGTGCCATTTCAAATATTGTAGTAGGGAGATAGAATCATTTGTCTAATCTTTGCAAACACCTAGTCCATCGCTTGCACTAGGTTCACAAGACATCATTGACAAACAATAAAAACCCTAAAAGCAACATTAAAGAGAGATTGAATCAAAAGCGCAGAAAATCCTGCTTCTTTGGTCACATACGGACACGTCCGGTAGGCATACGGACGCGTCCGGTATGCACGGACAAGCAACCCTAACCAGGATTTCAATCCAATCCTCAACCAATTCAATCCAAACTTTGGGCATTGCTTCTAGACAGGTAATGTAGCATCTTGACCAGCCAAATTTGCAAAAGAACTTCTAATCACATAGATCGGAAGGGGTCCGGTTTTGAATACCTTGAGAGAAGAGGAGAGAGGGGAAATCCAAAATCCAAAGACCAGATCCTTGATTCTTGATGGGAATGCAATCCAATTCTCTTCTCCTTGCTTGTTTTCCTTGGTTGAGTCAATGGGACGCCATTGGAGAGGGGAAGGAGTTTAGGTGCTGGTGGTTTGGAGAAAAGAAGGAGAAACAGACCAGGTCCGAAGGGGTATCCTGCTCTTAAGTTCCAGCGCAAGATACTGGGACACGTCCGGTAGTCATACCGGACACGTCCGGTATTTCTGAGCTGTCTGTTTTTGCTCCGAATTTTGGTTCTCTCTTTTCCAATCCCCTTCTTGATTGATACTTATTCCAAAATAAAGTTCAATCTCCAGTTATACATAGCATGGCATCCAATCTCATACAAAGCTTGAGGTGACTTATTCCTTTTCCAAATTTGGGCATACGCTTATTTCCAAAAGAAGAGAGATGATCTTATAGAGAAATAGTGATTAGGACTTGAGAGAGGCCATGTCATTTGTGATTAGTTGATCAAGCGACCATTAGGAGCAATAACCACAAATAACATGGCTAGGTCACAAAGACCAAGAACCAAATTCCTTTCCAAAATCACACAACCTACACATGCTAGTAGGGATTTTGAAACTTATCTATCCTATATCACATAAATGCACATTCTAGCACAAAGGGCCTTAAATGCACTTTCAATACATATATGTAAACACGTACCTTTGCCTTGAGCCCACATTGATTCCACTAAGATGAATCACATCATGACATTAATATAGTTGACCTCACTTGTCATATGATTATGCCATGAGAGACCTTTCACTTAAGATCATAGGAATTCCATTTAGAGATAGTTGACCACAATCTTCTGAGTATACCAAATATACATTGAAACATAGGGATAGAAACTCAGTTTCAATTTGAATCAATGTTTCTGCCCTACTTCCATACCGGACACGTCCGGTATCCATACCGGACACGTCCGGTATGAGCAGACAGAACCAACAAACTTCTCTGCTTGTGATTATTCTTTCCATTTGTTTTTCATCTTTGAACACCTGCATCTCAACAAATGTATTGCTCTACTAGAGAGCCATTAAGAGCACCATATGACATATAGCATAAACTTTCAATTGAATCTAATTAGCCACTTCAAATATTTCACAAATTTGTCAATTTGTGAACTATTGAGCGCTAACCAACCAAGTGGCTATCCTATAGGTTTTAGGTACTTATCATTAGTGATGAAGATGAAGAGTAGAATATCAATTATAAGGAATCTTCGGGTCAACCATTCATGATGGTATGATAGGAATAGGTTGATAGTTTGAGTTGAAATGTCAATTTTGCTTGCTCAACCACCCCGAAGCTTTTATCTCATCACCACGTACCTGCATCAACAATCTAAGCACACTTTGGTACCCAACTCATATTGGGTCCTTTTACGTTAGTCAACAAGTGCTTAGGTACCCAAATAGTTTTAGTACTAGTTTGAGGTGAATACATCGCCTTACTAGTGCTATCTCTATTTGTGACCTTCCTAAGCATATCAACAAAACCAAGAGTGTTCGGCTTAGGTAGATTACCATTTGGGCAACTATAGCTTACGTGCCCCTTTCTTCTACACACATAGCAAATGCGCCCTTGATTTGCCTTTTGCTTGTTTTGCTTGTTGGGGCATCCATCAACCGTGTGTCCGGCTTCATTGCAACCATAACACTTCCTTGTTGTAGCTATTGATGAGGACATCACGAGTACATCTACACCAGCAGCACCACAGGCGCCTCCAGTTGCTCCTCCACCACAGACGCCTACAGTTGATCATCCAGTTGGGCCAATCACTCGGGCCCGTGCAAGAGAATTAAACTTCATCATGCTATTAAGGAACGAAGGCCCAAAGACAATAAGAAGATGGGCTAACAGGGCAGCCCAAGGTGGGGCGCCTAGGGTTGGAGCCGCAGCCCTTTCTTTGGGCGCGCACCACCCTCCCCGCCGCCCCTTTATTTAGTCGGAGTCCCTTTTGTTTACAACTTGAGTTTTGTTTTACATCTAGCTTTAGCTACTCTCGAACACGCGCCAACCTGCGGTGTCTCGTGTAATTCAGAACTCCACCTTCGAGTGATATTAGGATTGCTCGCGTCTCTTTTTTGTTGTTTTTTTCGATTGCGTGCAGGAATTGATCTTCGTGATCAGGCTGATCTCGCACCGGGCGGGGTTGGTAACCATTGGGAGTTGGTTCAGCGATTGCATTGGCGCTTCGGGTTCGCTCGTCGTAGTCGGATCGTGAGGGTCTACTTCCACCAAATCGAAATTATCTCCACTCACCGAAAGATCGGGCACTCCCCCTCTATCAAGTGGTATCAGCTTTCCAGGTTGATCGGTGAGTTTTATCGAGTGTTTTTTTTCCTTCCTACAGTCCACAAAAACCAAACAAAAATTTATTTTCAGGTTAGATCCTTGTCCCAGCCACCGTTTAGCCTTGCACATTCTTTCAATAAGTGTCTTTGTTGAATTTGTGTGCTTACTCGTTCAATTGTTGCTGGTTACTTGTGTTTAATCTCTTGTTTCTCGTTTTTCTTCTAACCCTAGTTTCGCCGCCGCCGTTCCGCTGTTCACCTTTTCCCCACTACGCCGCGCAAAAACCCCCTTCATCCCTCGCGCACGACACCCCTGGTCGCAGCAGTACCGCAGGTCGCGGCAGTACCGCAGTGCCGTCCACCCTCCGATCGCCCCTCCTGTCAAAAAAAAAAAAAAGGAAAAAAAAAAAAACAGAAAGCAAAAAACCAAAGAAGGAAAGTGCAAAAAGGAAAAAAAAAAAAAGGATATCCGAGCGGGGAGACGGGACCGATCCGAGTCGTCCACACGCGCCGCTGCCTTCCCCGGCTCGCGACCCCCCCGGGCACACCGCGCCTTACCCTCTAGGGCCACTCTGCGCCCCCCCACGCATACTTTGCCCTCCCTTGTTCATCTCCCTATCTCGCCTTAAATATCTTCTTCTTACCGAAATACCCCTATACTTTCGGAAAAAGTGTGTGCCGTATTTTGCTATTTGAGATCCTCTCGTGTTCATATTATCAGTTTTTGAGGACTCTTGAAAAAAAAAAAAAAAACAGAAAAAAAAAATCAAGAATTTGCATTTTTAGCCGCACCCTCTCCCTCTTTGCCACCTCCTTTGTTTCCCACTTGTTTCCAGCAGCATTGTTTCGTGTTTAGCACTATAATTCAACTTTGCATTATTGTTTGATTGTGCTAATCCTTGACTTGAGTGCAGCCTACCCAGAACTCCACATAGTTCTACGACGGGCTGACTTTGTTTCCTGTGCAATCGCTGCTCCAATCTTTCGAGAGTTCCTCCGGTCGGGTTGCAGGTCGCCCCTGTGTGCTCGGTAAGAACTGATAAGACATTGACAACAGCACTAGTGTGAGCGCATTGTGAGCCGTACACCCCTATTTTGGCATTGGTTTTGTGTTTGCGCTAACCATGGCAGGCGACGACGACAAAAAGGATGAACAGCTGCAGGACATGCGGACACAGATTGATGGACTTGTTGGCGACATCAAGACGATGCATGAACGGATGGATTCCACGGTCACTACGGCGACCGAGCGGTTCGATCAGCTTGACCTCGCGCAGACAGCCACTAAGACCACGCTCGAAACCATCATGTCACGCCTCGATGCTTTGAGCACGATGGTCACAGATCTCCAGAAGGATTACGGAGGTGACACGGAGCAGGAAGGTGGACACCGTCAAGGCCGTGCTCGCCGTGTGCCACGCCACCAGGGTAATGATTCTTTTGCTAAGATAAAATTTAAAATTCCATCTTTTAATGGCAAATATGATCCTGCTGCATATCTTGATTGGGAATTAGAAGTCGAACAGAAATTTGCATGCCATGATATTCCTACTACTTCTCAAGTTAAAGCTGCTATTAGTGAATTTACTGATTTTGCTTTAATTTGGTGGCGTGAATATAAACAAAAACATCCCACTACAGCTCCAACCACATGGGATCAATTGAAAGCTGCTATGCGCCATAGATTTGTACCTTCCTATTATGCCCGCGATTTGCTTAATAAAATGCAACGTTTTCAGCAAGGTTCACAATCTGTAGAGGACTATTACCAGGAATTGCAAAAAGGCATGATTCGTTGTGGGTTAGTTGAGGACAATGACGCTGCTATGGCACGATTTCGTGGTGGTTTAAACCGTGAAATTCAGGATATACTTGATTATAAGGAGTATTATGATATCACCACATTATTTGAATTTGCTTGCAAAGCTGAACGTGAAATGCAGGGACGCCGCTCGAAGCCATATTCTAACTCTTTTGCAGGACGAAGCTCGACATCTGGTTCAGCACCCGCACCCCTGCACCATCCACGCCCGCCACTACACCGCGTGACCGGGCAGCCACTTCTGCAGGTGCTCCCCGTCCCCAGCGCAGCACCTTCCACACAGCCGCACACGAGATATTCAATGCTTTCGTTGCAAAGGATTTGGCCACGTGTCTCGGGACTGTCCGAACAAGCGTGTTTTGCTCATTCGTGACGATGGTGAGTATTCTTCCGCTAGTGATTCTGAAGATATTCAACACGCTATGCTTGCCACCGACCATGCAGCAAAGGCGGACGTACATGTCACCCGGGCGGCGACGCCGATAGGTATGAAAGTCTTGTTGTGCAGCGTGTTCTTAGTACACAGGCCGCTCCGCCCGAGAAGAATCAGCGACACACTCTTTTCCATACCAAGGGCGTTGTGCAGGAGCGGTCCATTCGCATCATCATCGACGGCGGTAGCTGCAACAATTTGGCGAGTACCGCGATGGTTGAACAGTTGTCTTTACCCACTCGCACGCATCCACATCCATATCACATTCAATGGCTTAATGATGGTGGGAAAATTAGAATTACTCGATCGGTCCGTGTTTCTTTCTCCATGGGTGCTTATTCTGATTTTGTCGATTGTGATGTTATTCCCATGGATGCATGCTCTGTTACTTGGGCGACCTTGGCAATATGATACTGATAGTTTGCATCATGGTCGTTCAAATCAATATTTTTTCATGTCTAAGGGTCAGAAAATAATTATACATCCAATGACACCTGAACAAATTCTTAAAGATGATCTTGCTAGAGCTGCTAAAATTGCTAAACAACTTGAACCATCGACCTCGTTAATTCTGGAATCAAGTTGAATGCTCCTGTTTTGCTTGCTACACGTGCTGATTTCGATGAGTTACGCGATGCTCCTTTGCCCCGCCATGCCCTTATCTCGCTCTAGTGTGCTCGTTTCACTTGATGATGCACCATCTTTGGATATTCCCCCTGCAGTTGCTAACATTTTGCAGGAGTACGCTGATGTCTTTCCCAAAGATTTGCCACGGGACTCCCACCACTTCGTGGCATTGAGCACCAGATCGACCTCATCCCCGGTGCACGACTTTCGAACCCGCGCACCGCACCGTACAAATCCGGATGAGACGAAGGAAATACAGCGCCAGTACAGGCGTTGCTTGACAAGGGTTATATTCGTGAGTCTCTTAGCCCTTGCTCCGTTCCCCGTGTTACTTGTTCCAAAGAAAGATGGCTCATGGCGTATGTGTGTAGACTGTCGTGCTATTAATAACATTACCATTCGCTACCGATATCCTATACCACGCCTTGATGATATGCTAGATGAGCTGAGGGGTGCCATTCTTTTCACTAAGATAGATTTGCGTAGTGGCTACCATCAGATTCGCATGAAATTAGGTGATGAATGGAAAACGGCTTTTAAAACGAAATTTGGGTTATATGAATGGTTGGTTATGCCGTTTGGTTTGACAAATGCTCCCAAAGACATTTATGCGTTTGATGAATGAAGTTCTCGAGGCCCTTCATAGGATTGTTTGTAGTTGTCTATTTTGATGATATCCTCATTTACAGCAAGTCTATGAAAGAGCATTTAGAACATTTGCGTGTTGTTTTTGATGCGTTGCGTGCGGCCCAATTATTTGCTAACATCGAAAAATGCCTGTTTTGCACACAACGTGTATCGTTTCTTGGCTATGTTGTTACTCCACGGGGCATTGAGGTGGATAGCAGCAAGATCGATGCCATTCGGGCGTGGCCTACACCGACGACGGTCACACAAATTCGAAGCTTTCTTGGCCTTGCAGGTTTCTACCGCAGGTTTGTTCGTGATTTTAGCTCCATTGCAGCGCCTCTACATGAGCTTACAAAGAAGGATGTTCCCTTTGCTTGGAGTGATTCGCAAGAGGTTGCGTTCAGCACCTTGAAAGATAAGTTAACCATTGCTCCTCTCTTGCGGTTGCCTGATTTTACTAAAGTGTTTGAACTTGAATGCGATGCTAGCGGTATTGGGCTAGGTGCTGTTTTGTTACAAGAAGGAAAGCCGGTTGCTTATTTTAGCGAGAAATTAAGTGGAGCTAGCTTGAATTATTCTACTTATGATAAGGAGCTTTATGCTTTAGTGCGCACTTTGCATACTTGGCAGCACTATCTTTGGCATCGCGAGTTTATAATTCATTCGATCATGAGGCTTTAAAACATATTCGTACCCAAACAAACCTGAACCGTCGTCATGCTAAATGGGTAGAATTCATTGAGTCTTTCCCTTACATTATTAAACACAAGAGCGGGAAGGAAATTGTTATTGCTGATGCTTTGTCTCGTCGATATACCATGCCGTCACAGTTAGATTTTAAAATCTTTGGCTTGCAAACCGTGAAGGATCAATATGTGGACGATGCTGATTTTAAAGATGCTTTCGCCCATTGTATTCATGGCAAACATGGGGCAAATTTCACATACAGGACGGGTTCCTGTTTTTCGCGCTAACAAGCTGTGTGTTCCAGCTAGCTCGGTTCGTCGTTTGTTGTTACAGAAGCGCATGGAGGCGGTCTCATGGGGCACTTTGGCGTCTACAAGACACATGAGGTGCTGGCTGCCCACTTCTTTTGGCCCCGGATGCGCGCCGATGTTGAGCGCCTTGTTGCACGTTGCGTTACTTGCCGAAAGCTAAGTCACGATTGAACAACCATGGTCTGTACATGCCTTTGCCTGTTCCTACTTCCCCTTGGCTTGATATTTCTATGGACTTTGTTTTGGGATTACCTCGAACTAAGAAGGGGAGGGACAGTATTTTTGTGGTTGTTGATCGTTTCTCCAAAATGGCTCATTTCATACCTTGTCATAAGACCGATGATGCTAGCAATATTGCTGAATTGTTCTTTTCGCGAGATTATTCGTTTGCATGGTATTCCAAATACTATAGTCTCGATCGTGATTCTAAGTTTCTCAGCCATTTTTGGAGATCATTGTGGAATAAAATGGGAACTAAATTGCTGTTTAGCACAACTTGTCACCCTCAAACCGATGGACAAACCGAGGTGGTGAATCGAACTTTGTCAACCATGCTTAGGGCTGTTTTAGATAAACACTTGAAACGTTGGGAAGATTGCTTGCCTCATGTTGAGTTTGCTTATAATCATGCAACGCATTCTTCTACAAAGATGTGTCCCTTTCGGGTTGTTTATGGTTACATTCCTCGGGCGCCTATTGATTTGTTTGCGCTTGATGCCGAGGACGCCCCACACATAGATGCCGCTGCACATGTTGATCAAATGATTAGCTTGCATGAGCAGACTCAACAAAACATTCTTTGCTAATGCTAAATATCAGGTTGCGGGTAGTAAAGGGAGAAAACAAGTTATTGAACCGGGTGATCTGGTTTGGTTGCATTTGAGAAAGGATCGTTTTTCCTGCTTTACGTCGTTCTAAATTGATGCCACGTGCTGCTGGTCCTTTTAAAGTGCTAACCAAGATTAATGATAATGCTTATATCCTTGACCTGCCTGCGGAGTTTGGTGTTTCCACGAGTTTTAATGTTGCAGATTTGAAACCATATGCGGGCGAAGATGAGGAGTTGCCGTCGAGGACGACTTCAGTTCAAGAAGGGGAGGATGATGAGGACATCACGAGTACATCTACACAGCGAGCACCACAAGCGCCTCCAGTTGCTCTCCTCCACCACAGGCGCCTACGGTTGATCATCCAGTTGGGCCAATCACTCGGGCCCGTGCAAGAGAATTAAACTTCATCATGCTATTAAGGAACGAAGGCCCAAAGCACAATAAGAAGATGGGCTAACAGGGCAGCCCAAGGTGGGGCGCCTAGGGTTGGAGCCGCAGCCCCTTTCTTTGGGCGCGCACCACCCTCCTGCCGCCGCCCCTTTATTTAGTCGGAGTCCCTTTTGTTTACAACTTGAGTTTTGTTTTACATCTAGCTTTAGCTACTCTCGAACACGCGCCAACCTGCGCTGTCTCGTGTAATTCAGAACTCCACCTTCGAGTGATATTAGGATTGCTCGCGTCTCTTTCTTGTTCGTTTTTCGATTGCGTGCAGGAATTGATCTTCGTGATCAGGCTGATCTCGCACCGGCGGGGTTGGTAACCATTGGGAGTTGGTTCAGCGATTGCATTGGCGCTTCGGGTTCGCTCGTCATAGTCAGATCGTGAGGGTCTACTTCCACCAAATCGAAATTATCTCCACTCACCGAAAGATCGGGCACTCCCCCTCTATCAGCTATGAAGTCAACTCTTGTTTGCTTGTTGATGGAACAATTCTTGCTAGGATGATTCGCCATGTTACACTTGACGCAAGCACTTGATTGAACACTTTTAGCTTGCTTGGCCAACTTGTTTGAGGCCTTTTGATCGGCCGCTTCCATTTGGTCGGCCCAACTCTTGTTTGGACACATAGCCCATTCATGCCCATACAATCCACAACCATAGCATAGTCTCTTCTTGTGTTTCTTGCTCTTGGTTGCGTTGGCGTTGTTTGATGTGTGATTCGTTTGTTGGGCTTTGGAGGTAACACGGTTTGAACCCTTCTCAAGCTTCTTCACCATGATGTCACGGTTATCTTGAGATGGTTGTGCTTCTTCCTTGCCTTTCAACCGAATCACATCTTTCTTGAGTCTTTTCACTTCTTCTTTGAGCTCCTTGTTTTCTATAAAATTTAGCTCAATCGAAGATTGACTTGCTTGAGAAGCACACTCATTAGTACTATAAATATTCAATTGAGGCGGTGTGCTAGTGAGAGTGTGAGTGTGAGGTTGAGAGGATTTTACCGATGAGATTACAACCTCATTAGCTACCTCAAGCATGATATGCGATTCCACTAATTCCTCATGTGAGCACTTGAGATGAACATACTTAGCTTGTAGCACATTGTATTTGCTTGATAGTTCATCCCTAGCCTTGCCTTAAGCTTAATGTTTTCTTTTTCTAATTGTGAAGCATTAGAAGAGGAGTTAGTAACTAAAGCATGCTCAACCCCGACAATTTTTCATACCTTTCATTGATTGCTCTTAGTTCTTCCAAATTGGAGATGAGAAACATTTCTTGTTTTTCAAGCGATTGCTCTTGCTTCTCATTCTCCTCTTCTAGCTCAACATTCTTCTTCATTATCTTCATGAATATGAGCTTGTCCTTGTTGCCGAGATGATCAATAGTGTAGTTGTCTTCAATTTCAATATCACTTGCTACTTGATCATCTACTTGTGCGATCTCCATATTTTCATCAAGATTCTTCACTTGATTTTTCTTGATGGGCTTCTTCTTGATTTTCTCGGCCGTAAGACACAAGTGATGCAGCTGGTGTGACTCATCACTTGGTGACCAACGAATTTGGAGTGGCACCGACACACGCTGGGTCGTCTTTCTTTTTGCCTCGACCATACCGGACACGTCCGGTAGGGTCTACCGGACACGTCCGGTAGTCGCTGTCTGGCAGCAGCAGCCGAGTCTCGCTCATTCACTTCCGGCTCGGTGAGTTGCTCATTTCTTGAGGCTTCTTTATTGCAGTATGACATGGTAGACGAGCTGTCCATTGATTTCCACACATAGCATTCATCACATTTGGATTTTCCATACAACTCAAAGAGTCTAATCCAAATGAGATGAGCACTCTCGGCGGCGCTTGACCATTGTAGATAGCCTCATCAAGAACTTACGCACTCAATGTACTCAAAATGACATTACATGCCATAGCGTTGAGTTGCACGCATCTCTCTTCCTCTTTTGTCAAATTTTTATAGTTGCACCAATCAACTATGGAGAGAGAGATGCTAGCATCCACAATACGCTCAACAAGAGGGCTAATATCTCTAAAAGTATTGAGTACATGAATTGACCAAGATAGAAAGTTTGAACTATCATTACGGAGAAGCACGGGCTCCAATTCGATAGGCGTCGACATCCTTTTTCTCACGGCGGTGAAGCTTTTAGTGAGTCCTTGCTCTGATACCACTTGAAAGGACCGAGGATGCGCCTAGAGGGGGGGGTGAATAGGCGTTTCTAAAAAATTAACACCTTCAAATGCGGAAACGATTAGTATGGGAGTTTCCAATGAAATGGAAACTCCAAATCAGAGAATTAAACCACCCTCACAATATTATCACAGAGAATATAATCAAAGGACAATATATCAACGAGCTAAAACCCTGCAACACAAAGTTAGGGCAGATAATGGCGACTGGGGTGCTCCGGTATGCACACCGGACGTGTCCGGTATACACGGGTTCTGGAGGAACCCCCTGAAACTTGCGCCTTTTGATTCCAAAGCTCGGCACCAGTTGCGGACACCTCTAGATGACCTGTGGAGCTCGGTGAACCTGCAGACAACCTCGAATACCGCAAGTGTATCACAAACACAATATAAAATAGAATTCGAGACACGGTATTTGTTTTACCGAAGTTCGGACTTCTTCAAGTCCTACTCTCCGTTGAGGCAACCGCGAAAGTGACCCAAGGATCAAGCTTTTCGAGGACCACGCAGGTCACCCTAGCTGGAGTCTTTTTCAACTCCCTTTGCTTGGCTTGATCTAGAGGACCACGAAGGTCTCCCTAGTCGAAGTCTTTGCAAACTTCGATTCCTTGAGCTCAACTCTAGAGGACCACGCAGGTCTCCCTAGCCGGAGTCTTTTCCAACTCCTTTTTCCTCTTTCCACTATTTGATTCCTTCCCTTGCGGCGGTGGAATCAACCGTTACAAACTTTCCGAGCCACACCACAATCTCTTGGGTGGTCTCCGGCGACGCCTAACCGTCTAGGACCGAAGATCCAAGAGTAACAAATGCGAATCACGAGATTTGACAATATGCACAAGTGCTCAAGAGGTGGCTTGCTCTCAATCTTGAATTTTACTCAACCCACAATTGGATTTGGCAATTGGAATCAATCACACACTAAGAGAGGGTTGGAGAGTGTTTGCAAAGCTTTAGGAAGGCTTAGGAACCAGTAGAATCAGCAGCTTCCACAAGTGGAGGCATGGGGGCATTTATACCCCAACATTCAAAACTAGCCGTTAGTAGCCGTTAGGCATACCGGACGCGTCCGGTATGCATACCGGACACGTCCGGTATGAGCCCCTCAGCGCAAAGGAACTCCCTGAGCTTTGCCACGAAACATATCCACCGGAACTTCCGGTCTCTGACCGGAACATCCGATCAGAGCAGGCGGGCGCAGGCGTCGCGTGCAAGAGATCACTTCCGGTCGTAGACCGGAACCTCCGGTCCGGGCGGAACCTCTGGTCGTGGACCGGAACTTCCGCTAGGCCAAGCTACAGCAAGCAGCACGAGCACGTGCGCAACCCGAGAATACCGGACACGTCCGGTATACATACCGGACACGTCCGGTATGCACGGCGCAAAGGCCGTGCCGATCTCTCTTGCTCTCTTTCACTCAAATCTCACATGGGTTGGCTTGAGCACTTATGTATAGTATCTATCAACATGATGCATCCCTCTTAATAGTACGGCTTTCCTATTCAACTCAAGGCATTAAATAAAATCAAATTGAACCACTTGAGTTGCCTTCAATCACCTTCACTGCCATAGCTTTTGATCTTCATCGCTTGAGGGTGCAATCATGTCCAATTGATATTTCTTCATTGAGCATAGCCATCTTGAGCATATGACTTGATTCCATTCATCCGATATGAGTTACTCCAAATGGATCAAGTCATTTTCATTATCCTTTTACCAATTGTGATATTGATCCTTCACACAAATACAACCATCATAACTTGATTGATACCTCGACTGAATGCAAGTACTTTCTTCTTCACTCTAGCTAGGTTCTTCAGTCACCAAGCCATCGCTTGCCCTTCACCCTTGCTTAGTACCTCGAAGCCTTTCCTTGCTATCTTCACCTTCTCAAGCCATCAAGTCGCATCATGTGTTGAATCATCAATTAGAGTACATATCCATTTATGTTGACGTCTTCTTCAATCTTCATACTAGCAAGTTTCCAATGTGAGACCAATATATATATGCAATTCAACATGTCTTTAACGACCAATCCCAATATGCTTGCTTTCATCATAGTTATGAATATCTCACAATATATATAAGCCATAGCATGAAATCCATTTGCATTGTTGTCTTGTGTTTGATCTAGATTGATCATACAACAACACATCATTTTGGCTTTGTATATCTGTAAGCGTCAAATACGTGTGAGATAAACAATTCCCCGCATGGCACTTAGCAATAGCATTAGTCCTTTAATCGCATTGTCATCCAATCATCCAAAACCCACTAAAGGGCTAGATGCACTTTCACTAATTACTTGTGTGGAGGAAGCAACTTTTTTGTTGGATGAGATCGAGATTCCTGGCTACACTTGCTCTTGTAAGCATGAACTCCACCGCGAGGACTGCTCAGCTTCAATGCTCAACCACGACAACAACCAACTTGGGAGAAGGCATCCCCTAGGTACCTAGGTAAGTGTACCGACGCGATTATCGAGTCAGTCATAAAAATGAAAAATACTAAAAATATATGAGCACATGAAGGTTCACCATAGTATCATAAGAAAACTTAAAAATACTAAAAATATATGGACACATAAAGGTCCATGCTTTTTAGAGTCATATAGTATGAGTCTTTGAAAATAAAAAACCAAATAAAAAAATGTTTGTCTAGATAGAGTCAATAAATAGGCAAGCCCTTGAGATGATCCTTAAAGATGAAAATAATGAAAAAGCTGCTCTGTTATAACACCTTTGAAGTGCCTAGTTTTTAGACATAGATTTTCCAAGTTTTGGCTTTAACTATTTTGACATGAAGATTTACTCTGAGCCTGAAACTTGTGAGTTGCATATGCTTGAACTAAGTTTAGGTACTTGATTGATCGATTGAGAAAGTCTTGAGCCGCTATCTATCTTGTTTCGAGTGACACTAAAGTTCTAGAGATTTATCTTTAAAAAAAAAATGTAAAACCTTACATGATGAGTTCTGTATGACAAAGCTTACATTCCCACTAGAGCCAAACATGATGAGATAGGCTAGATAAACTTCCACATATATGCTGCTTGTCTTGCATTGAGTTTTGTCAACCTTTGTGACCCTTGTGAGAGATTTGTCATACTCTTGAATCAAGATCCACTTACACTTCACCTTCATATGCACTACTCTACACTAGAGTAGGCGTAACAACATGCCATTCCATCTACACCCATCCAAAAATATTTTGCTCCTACACTAGAAGAGAACACTAAAAATATTTCTATTAGATAGCCACCCAATAAATGCTCTAAGTTCTTGATTACTATCTCTCAAAAATCTTTAGTGCCAAAAGGAGTGTTATGAGCTATGCAAAAGTTATCATGAAAAAAGATAAACTAAGGGAGTTGAAAAAAATGGACAAGTGTCCCAATGCTGAAAACAACGGGTACTTAGATACCCGTCTCCCTGAAAAAAACAAAAAACATAGCTCATAATCTCTGGCCAGTTCCAAAATCCAAAAGAGAGATATGTCTTCAAGGAGCATAGTAGAATTAGGTTCTACCAATTATCCACCATATCCATACACATGCACATCTTGATTCGACTGTATGACTTGTTTCTCCATGGATCCATTGTTTGACTTCACAACATATGCATTGCAAGTTTGCTCTTTCAAGTTTTCTCCTCACCTATGAGCTCCACATAAGCTTTAGTTACAGGATGAAAAGAAAGACATAACATCATTAGTGCCTTGGTGAGAATCCACAAATACCACATATACTAAGAGATTTGAGAGTGTCATACATGGAAAACTCTGAGTTTTATTTGAAAACCTCTAAAAACTCTAGAATGATAGTTGAATAAAAAGCTTGCGACATAGTGCTTGGCTAGATCTTTCTGTCTTTCAATTGCTCAAGACTAAAGTAAGAGCTGATAAACCCCATGGTCAAAGGTAACATGAGTAAGTTTAAAAGTCAGCTCAGTTATTGCTTAAGCTTGGAGGAGAATTTTTGTCTGAATGCAGGTATACTTCTGAGGAGTTACATCGAGATGGTTACAATGCTTAAACTTATACATATCTTTCAATAACTTTTCTGAGCTTAGCTTTGCTATGGGACTAGCAAAGGTTAAGTGTGGGGGTGTTGTTGACATTCGTTAATGACCAAATTTACCCATCAACTAACTCTCGGAAGAGACATATTTATGATCACCAACATAGACTTAGGGTTTACACTAACAGAATTCCACAAGTTTTGGTGAATCTATGTTTCTATAGGTACATATCAGAAAAGCTATCAAAAAGGACCAATATGACAGATTACAACCGCCTCAAATGATGATTTGGAATACATCGCTGCGAAGAGCTCATCGAGACGTTCGAAATAGACATATCATTTGCCTTTTTCAGAGTTCTGGATAAAAAGATATCAATTCCACAGCGAGGGTTGCACTAGAAGACTCCAGAAGGCGCGAGAAGACACCACGCCGAAGCGGACCACGAGAGGGCCCGGAGCCAGACCGGCCGGTCTGGCCCTGGACCGACGGTCTGCTACAGTGGCCAAATGGGCCCAGCTTTGGCCCATGTGCTCCACCGCCTTAGGGTTTCAATCGCAGCCGTCCGCCAAAGTTGGTTTGATCTAAGGGCTCATGTTCATCCCACTGGACTATAAAAGGAGGGCAGGACCCCCCCAGGCGGCACATATTCATTTGCTATTCTCTGAAACCCTAATCCAGAGGTGTCCCATGAATGGATAACCTCTCAAGGGCCAGCCATCAAGAGAAGATTAGTCCTCTCTACGATCTAGTCTTCTAGATAATAGTGAGATAGAGAGTGAGGGAAGAGTTTGGAGGAGGTGCCGTCCTATCGGTGCCCTCTCTACAGCTTGTACCTTGGCGGGATCAAGCTCTACTTGAGCTTGCTCCTGGGATGTCTCTGGTAATCAACTTCTGATGCAAGTAAATTCTATGCCTTTATTGCTTATCTGGATCATGACTCTCTTTGAGTGCTTTATTCCTATTCTAGAGGGAGTAGAGTATTATCGTAGGTGTAAGCATGGTCCTTAGGCTTAGGATAATCGTGGATGCACCCTATATTCCAGATTTGGTGGTAGCTCGCGGAGGTGACTTTATAGCTCCGTTGAATCCTATGTATCCCACTATCCCGGTTATAGGCCAAGTAGGATGCGGTTGCTGAGGAGATCAACATCCTATGTCGGTGTCTCTCCTTATGTAATGTCCCTAGTTAGCAATAGAAGACATAGACTTGCCCAAGTTAGAAGAAGAGAACCATAGTTATCCTCTCTACTCTCCTATTATCATCAACCTTGATTCTTTGCTCTCAACCATATTAATTGTCGCCCCTAGTTCTACCTTAGTTCTATCTTAATCTAGTCTCTACCTTCACCTTATTGTTATCCCTAGTTAAGTTAGACCGTAGTTGATCTCACACGTTTCTCAGTGAAACAAAACCTAGAATACTTCTGGGATAAAGCTACAACGGTATTCGTGCGCTTGCGGATTATTCAGTGGGCGTTAACAGATATCAACAGCTGCAAACTAGGCAAACCTGGCCATTTGGCCTTGCATACCAGATAGGCTACGTCACAGCCAGGTCACTCCTCCAACATGACCACAATAGCTTTCCTACATACCACAACAAACTCTATCATGATGTCTTTTCATCCTGATTAGGCTGGTTTTGGTATTGTGCAGCATGTTCCATCGCATTTTCTTACCCTTAGTTGTGTCTTTTGCTGTTTTGCTTACATGTCTTTTCCACTGTAGTCTATGGACTTTCTTGAGTACCTCTAGTCACCAGTTGGCTCTTGTGTCTTGGAGATTTTAGAGCTTGTGAGTGCCTTACGGTTGAATCGAGAGATAGGCTAGTTTCCCATGGAGAAAATTGAATTAGCTCCGTTCACTCCCCCTCTGCTGCCTTCTAAGTTCTATAATTGGTAGCAGAGTTGGTTAAGGATCAATCCACCTTTAATGGTTCTTGATACATGATGGAGACAATAAAGCACGCCAGTGGTAAAGCCCTATTTTTTATCAAACAAACTACCCATATTGGAAGATTCACATGCCCACCAATTGATAGAGTATCAATTCTCTTGTTTAGGACATTGTTTAGATCAAGACTACATGGTTTTGGCTACTTAGGATGGTCTATAGATTGACTAACCCATTTGCGTTAACCATGGCACTTGTGTGAGTAGGTTCGGGCACTTGGCGACGAGGATCTTGTGTTGGTTGTCCACAAGTTCAAGTGGTTCCATGACAACCACAAGAACTGACAGTGTGGTGGACAATAGTAGGCTACTACAATGCTAGAACCCAACCACTTCATGCCCAACTGCCCCAAGATCAAAGGAAAGGAGGACTTTAATAAACATAGAGATAAGTGTGAGTACACTTCTAGTAAGCATTGTCAACATAACATACATATACACTTATCTTCCATCACTAAATATAGGTGTAGGGGTTTAAACTAATAAATTCCATGAGCTTTGGTGAATTTTTATTTCTGCATTGTTTATGCAGAAAACCGATGAGGACCTATTCATCAAAGGAAGTTATGATTAGTTGCAAAGCACAAGCACCAGAAGACTCTAGAACACTCAAGAAGGCAAACCACTAGATCAATAGGAGAACAAGGTGGAGCAAGTGTATCCAACTAGATCGGTCACAAACCCTAGAAAACACTTCAACAACGATCAAGCACACAGTGACACAATGATTTTTCCCGTGGTTCAGCACACCACCAAGGCTTGCCTACCTCCACGTTGTTGAGGTTAGCCACTAAGGCTTGGGGCTTTACAACCCTATATCATTCTTAAGTCAAGAGACTTAACTCTTGAGATGAGAGGTGAGTTTATTAGTTTCACAAATAGTTACAAACCTCTTCAGGTTGCCACACAAGTTGGCAAGTTCAAGGGCGACGTTCTAGCTGGCTAGGAGTAATGCTCGAAGAGTAATGAATCCAAGTCAATGGCCAAAATATGAACCAAGTGCTCTAAGACTTCGAAAATTAGTGGATCTACTCTCTAATCAAGTTTTGGAGCCTTTTCTCTCAAGGATTGATGGTAGAATCACATAGAAATGCTTGGGAGCTTGAGAGCACCAATGGAAGAGAGAGATGTGTTTCCTGACTATTGGCACTAGTCTGAAGTGAGGTGGACTAAGAAGAGAGTCATTGGAGACTGATGAGAGAGGTATAAATACCTTTGGTCCCAACGGTCGGTTAAATGTGGCACTGCCGAACTTAACGATGGCACTGCCACACAGTGGCACTACCGCTCTTAGGGTGTGACACTGCTGCACTAGCTAGACAACAAAGAGTGGAGTTTAGGTTATAGCTGACTGTCTTGGCTACAGAAAGATGATGTTTTCCTAAGAAATTTGATCACTTGGTTACACTCTTTAGCAAATATATTGAATCCTCCTTGATAGTTTGACTTTTCTAAACTAAAATTCAAAATACAAAGGAATTTCAATCTCCTTCAAGCGGGATGTCATCATCTTTTGAAATTAAGGTGTAGGGTTATGAGGATGTCACCATCAACCTCCTTCAATCTCCTGAGTCGGAGGCCCATTAGAAACCCTAAGCCTTGTCTAATTCGGGTCCAACCCGAATTAGGCTTCTAGCACCTTAAGCGTGCGACCCTATGGGTTCACGCACGCATAGACATGGCTTGAGTACACTCATCCAATAGTTGACAGCAGCCTCTAGCAAGGTCTGACAACTCCTATGTGTATGCAAAGATCATATCAGACGAACCACCACAACCACATACATATTATTCCCTTGCCATGTGATATTTAGTTCAACTCATGGGTTAACATTTAACCTAAGCATGGCCATGCATTTATTGATCCAATCACTTGAGTGATCCACTGATATCTTTCTCAATTAGAGAGGGGCATGTTCCTTCTTGATCGTCTATATCACATAGCATGTTTCTCGACAAACTTGAAGACCACCTTTATAACTACCTAGTTACGGAGCAGCGTTTGACAGTCCCTAAGTAGGTCGTTTCACATCTTGAGTACATACGACAATCTCAGGTCTAAGAACATAATGTACATGATGCATAAAGAGATAATAAGAACACCTCATGTTGGGTCAGTCCAGCCCCATATCATACATGTGCCCACATTATTAGTTTGACATCTCTATGTCTATGACTTGTAAAATATAGTCATCAACTAATACATGTGCTGATCTAATATTCATATGTGTCCTCACACAAACTCCGATCAAGGACAACATTTGAATAACCATACAAGTAAAAGGGTTTCACAAAGAATTCATATAATTGCTAATTGATACAAGTTGTCTTCCATTCATGAACACATAATATAGCATGGATACAAATCAAAATATCAGTCTCTATGATTACCTCTAGGGCATACTCCTAACAATCTCCCACTTGCACTAGAGTTAATTTTTCAGATATCTAATACCCATAGACCTCATGTGCGCCTCACGCTTAGGCTGTGAAAGAGCCTTTGTCAAAGGATCTGCTACATTCAAATCTATGTATATCTTGCACATCTTAATCTCATTTTGTCTACTGAACTCTCGAATGAGGTGAAATTTCCGCATTACATGTTTGTTCTTCTGGTGATCCCTTAGTTGCTTAGCCTATGTAATCGCCCCATTGTTATCACAATGTAAATTCAATGGGCCTGATGCATTCAAAAACACACCAAGCTCAATGAGGAACCTTCTCATCCAAACACCTTTCTTTGCAGCTCTAGACACTGCAATGTACTCGGCTTCTGCTGTAGAATCGGTCACCGTCTCGTGCTTGGGACTTTTCCAGCTAACTACACCGCCATTTATTGTGAACATATAACCTGATTGAGATTGTGAATCATCTGTGTCAATTTGGAAGCTAGCATCATTATAACCATTTACAACGAGCTCCTCCTCACCTCCATAGATTAGGAACACATCCTTAGTCCTTGTTAAGTACTTAAAGATATTCTTAACAAGTGTCCAATGAAGTTCACCCGGACCTGCTCGCAACACTTAGAGCATATGAGACATCTGGGCGAGTACATATCATGGCATACATGTTGGAACCAATAGCCAAAACATATGGAACCTTACTCATGCGCTTGCGCTCTTAATCTGATGAAGGACACTACTTGTCGCTAAAGCATATACCATGTGACATAGGCAATAACCCTTTCTTAGACTGTTCCATGTTGAACCGTTTCACCACCTTGTCAATTTACGTGTCTTGGCTTAATCCTATTAGCCTCCTCGACCTATCTCTATAGATCTTAATACTCAAGATGTATGCTGCTTCTCCTAAATCCTTCATAGAAAAACTATTATTCAATGAAGTCTTTATGGATTGCAACATTGGAATATCATTCCCAATCAATAGTATGTCATCCACATATAAGATCAGAAATACAACAGCGCTCCTACTTTTCTTCTTGTAAACACAAGGTTCTTATTCATTTCGACGGAAGCCAAACCCTTTGACCACATCATCAAAATGAATGTTCCAACTCCAAGATGCTTGCTTTAACCCATAAATGGATTTCTTAAGCTTGCATATTTTTCTAGCATTATTAGGATCAACAAAACCTTCAGGTTATTTCATATACACGTCCCCTTCCAAATTTTCATTTAGAAAGGCTATTTTAACATCCATCTGCCATATCTCATAATCAAAAAATGAAGCAATTGCTAGAATGATCTAGATAGATTTAAGCATTGCCACCGGCGAGAACGTCTCATCATAGTCAATTCCTTGAACTTACCGAAAACCCTTTGCGACAAGTCGAGCTTTGTAGGCGTGAACATTTCTATCCATATCCTTTTTCTTTTTATAGATACATTTGCACTCTATGGGTCTAACCCTATCAAGTGGGTCAACCAAGTTCTAAACTTGATTGTCTCCCATGGAATCTATCTCGGATCTCATAGCACTTTGCCATTTCTTGCAATCTAGGCCCATCATTGCTTCTGCATAATCTGCAGGTTCATCATCTTCTAACAATAACAAATCTCCACTTCACGTAGTCTTGCTGATCTTCATGGTTCTGGCGGTGCGTCCAATGCCACGGGTGTCTTAACTTGTTCTGCTACATTAGTATTACTCGTAGAGTCATTCCCTACTGGCTCATCTTGAACTTCTTCAAGATACACCTTTGATCCATTCTTTTCTCCTTTGAGAAACTCTTTCTCTAAGAAAGCACTGTTTTGAGTAACAAACACTTTGCCCTCTGATCGGTTATAGACATAATACCCTAAAGTTTCCTTTAGATATCCCACGAAAAAACATTTGTCTGATTTCGGTGTTAGTTTATCTGATATAAGTAGCTTGAAATAAACTTCACAACCCCAAATTTTTAGAAAAGACAAACTGGGACACTTACCAGTCCACATCTCCTATGTTGTCTTAACTACGGACTTAGAGAGTACCCTATTCAATGTGAAAGTGGTTGTTTCTAGAGCGTATCCCCAAAACGATAAAGATAGGTCCGACTGGCTCATATAGACCGAACCATGTCCAACAAAGTCTGATTACGTCGCATAGACATGCCATTTCTCTGAGGCGTTCTAGCCTTCTAGGTGGCGTAAGCTGTGGAACGATTCCGTAACTCTTTAGATGATTACTGAACTCATGACTCAAATATTCGCCTCTACGATCAGGTTGCAAGGCCTTAATTTTCTTGCCACTTTGATTCTCTACTTCATTCTAAAAATTTTTGAACTTTTCAAATGTTTTAGATTTATTCTTCATTAGGTAGACATAGCCATATCTACTAAAATCATCACTAAAAGTTATGAAGTATTGGAATCTGGCTCTAGCCATCATGCTCATTGGTCCACATACATCAGTATGCATAAGTTCCAACAAGTCAGACACCCTCCTAGGAAAACCTTTGAATGGCGCCTTAGTCATCTTGCCTAGTAGGCAAGCCTCACATGTCTCGTATGATTCAAAATCAAATAAAGTTAGAAGTCCATCAGTGTAATAGAATCGAATAATTTATAAAAGCACAAGTGTAAAATCACTCGCTAAGCAAGCAATTAACACACTTGAGCACTTACAAACCCGGTAGTCTGTGAAATCATGAAGGATTTCAAACCAAACATCAACAACCAAGATCGACAGAGTTTAGCGATCGCCGATCACATGTTACAATAGTTCGCAAATAATTCGATTACATCAGAGTTCACAAATAAAGTTATTACAGTACCAAGTCTCCAATAAAAGTAGTGGAAGCAAAGTAGTTTGAAACCTCAACCCCCACACACTTAGAGTTTAATACAGTGCTAGTCCAGAGTCACATCTACAAAAGCAAGTGGAGAGATAGTAAGATCGACCACTCTCTTGGTCTAAGTCTCACAATATCCATGGAATGAATGGCCATCTGCACAAACAACAAGAGGGATAAAACTCTGAGTACGAGAATGTGCTCAGCTAGACTTATCCGATAAACTCAATAAAAAGACTCCAAGGAGTACGATAGGCTTTATCGGTGGATAGCTTGACTCTTTGCGAAAAAGCATAAGTTAACCAATTTAATAATAAGTGAAGTAGTTGGCTCAGCTTAATCAATTCCTATTTATGCTAGGTGAGCACCTATACTAATCATCACTTCTTATTTATTAATCAAACAATAGTAACCATATCAAGTATATCCTTTTCCATCATCATTATTATTATCACCATTCCATAATCATTACTATGACGACGTAACTCAAGTCAAGTGCTCACTGTCTAGGAGCGATGGCGAATCGAATCGATTCCTACTGAGCTCAGGGGGTATTCCCCACACAAACCACACTCACTCGTGAAGTGAGCTATAGGTCATCATGGCACTTATTCGGGAAGAATGCGGTTCGACTTGAGCCACCGTACCCAGGGGCCGCCCGACTGCCTGAGCCAGACTCTCTGGCCTCGGACTTACTCTTCGCGCCCCGATGGTCCCCCATCCATCTTCAATACGGTGCGAACGGATCGATTTCAACCTAAATAGTGTTAGGCTTCACGGTCAGAATGACTTATCTGACCAGCTAAATGTAGGGTATGCATTCAACATGACTTGAGGGACGCACAACGATGCGGTCCTTAATCGACACAGACGGAGTCACTATAGTCTAAAACCCTAAAAGACTCCGCCTGGTCTCCATTTTATGACAACACGTCCATTACCATGATATATCAACACAAGGCTTTCCATAAGTATGCAGTAACCACATATATCTTGCAGGTGACAGAAAATCACCTGACTTCTACCGTCTAAGCAGGGCTAAGCAAATTAACTCGTCCTAGCCTAGCAGGGTATCAAGGTGGGGTAACAAGGTAAATAAGGATATATAATGCATTAATGGTTGCACTCAACTCCTACACCTAATGCATCAATCATAAAGCATAATTAAAGTATTTAAAAGCATAGGTGAGGAATGCTCCAGGGCTTGCCTAGAATCCAATACAAGACAGTGCTAGTTAGATGATACTCGCTTGGTAAGTATCTTTCTTCCCAGTGCTTGCTTAGTCCTTCCATCTTTAGGATTAGTCCACCAAACACCATCTTCAGGTTTAGCTTCAACACCATGTCCTCATCATCTAGCGAACCTAGATGTCATACAACGATGCATATGTATGAACACATAGAAGTGCAATGGATGATGCATCATACAAGCACATTCAACATAAACATAAGGTTACACTAGATGGTATGAGCGCATTAGAAAGCAAGCTATTCACATCATGCCAAACATCAAGATAGCAAGTATATCAATCATAACACAAAGCACACAAGACATCAAGTGTATTAACTTAACCATCATCAAGAAAGGGGTTACACTTAGCCACACACAAAGCAACACTATAACTAGCATCTACCAAATTCTAGATACACATGCAACAGCTGAGTAAATAAATCATATCTGGAGTTATACAACTCTATTACTTGCAATGAGACAATGTGGAAGCTTATGAAATTATCTACAAATCATATTTAAACATCATAGCATGATTCAACCTCTAACATAGCTAAATAATTCAATTTCTCTAATCTCGTCAAGCAATTCCAGGGAGACGCCATTTCTAAAGCTGAACATTGCACAGCCATAACTCATAAACCATGAAGGCTATAGCTATAAAAATTTAACATGTAGATATGAAAGTTATCTACAACGTTATTATAGACAAGTTTCACAGCAAACATCAATTACAAGGTGCAATCATTAAAGTCCTATAAACTATCCAGAAAACTCTAGAATTAAATAAATAGAGAAATTAATATTTCACTCATGTTTCAAACATCAACTTGGGCACAACCAATGTTACCAACAGTTGACATATATTAAATAGACACTAGAAAACATGGTGGCCATTCCTAAATAAATAGTTTTTATGTGCTTTTCTATTTATTTAGATAACAAGGTGAATTAGTGAACATATATGGAACACATATCAAAAGTGCATACACACTTGGAATCGGCTCTTTGCCGAGTGTCAATTGCTTTGCCGAGTGTTTTTTTGGGCACTCAGCAAAGAGCTCTTTGCCGAGTGCCAAAGATAAAACACTCGGCAAAAAGAGCACTCGGCAAAGAGGCTTCTTTGCTGAGTGTTATTTTTTGATACTCGGCAAAGATATATTTTAGAGTATATTTTGGAGCAGTAAATTAATTTAAATGAAAAAAAATTTTCTACTACAAAGTTGTATAACTTTTCAATATCTACAACTTTTATTTTGGCCATTTCTTAATTTGACAAAGTAAAATTAAATCTATTTATAAATCTTACGTATCTCTCTATAAATGTAGATATATAAGATTTGTGAACAATGTTTCTACCACTATATTGAACGATCAAATGACTAAAATAAAAGATGTAGGTCTTGAAAAAATTATATAACTTTGTAGTTGAATACTTTTTAATTTGAATTAATTTTGCTAATGAAAAGTACAGTCGTATTTTTTAAATTTAAAATTTGAATTTTTGAAAGTATCTCGAATGGGGAAACACCCAAAATTAAAGTTATAGATCTCGAAAAGTTATGAAATTTTATAGTTGGCAACTTTTCATTTGAATTTATCTTGTCATGCTTGGCGCATCTGAATGCTCAAATTTGAAATTCAAATTTTATAAACAACCTCGGATGGAGAAACTCATTAAATGAAAATCATAGATCTCGAAAAAATTATGAAACTTTGTAGTTGACAAGTTTTTTATTTGAATTCGTTTAGAGCCTCAAACAAGCAATTTTTACTCGATTTTGTATAATATTTGGGAAACTTAAACGGAATATAGACACATGTGAGTGTGTAGTGCAGTGGTAGGGGAGGCTTCGCGCGAGGGAGAGGTCATGAGTTTGAATCCCACTGGACACGAAGTCTCGAAAAATGCCGCAAAAAATCCCATCGGATAGAGATGAATGGGCGCTGGTCGGT
The DNA here is from genome assembly GCA_015844335.1 of Chrysopogon serrulatus. Lineage (NCBI taxonomy): Eukaryota > Viridiplantae > Streptophyta > Magnoliopsida > Poales > Poaceae > Chrysopogon > Chrysopogon serrulatus. The sequence continues at coordinate 97,349 of JADLZL010002521.1, forward strand.
TGGTCCCACCCCCGATTAAAAAAATTTTTTGCTATTTTTTGAGTTTTTTCGTTTTGATCTTTGCCGAGTGTCGGGCACTCGGCAAAGGTTTTGCCTTGTGCCCGATTTTTGGCACTCGGCAAAGAGGTCTTTGCCGACGGGTTCTTTGTCGAGTGGCCTTTGTCGAGTGCAAGACTTGGCAAAGCCTTTGCTGAGTGTAATATATGCTTTGCCGAGTGCTTGGGGCACTCAGCAAAGAAGACGAATCCGGTAGTGATAATAAATTATAATAACATTACAGTAGCTCACATATACTATCAAAAGTCTACTGTATAAATTTTATAGTATTTGGATAAACATAGCATCCTCTTTGAAAAAGACAAATTGCTAGAGCAAAAAATCATGTGAGAGCAAGATAAATCTAAACCTCTATATTCTCAGTAAATACATGGCCATATTAAGTATCCAAAGGTCATAAAAACATCATGCAAATGTAGTGAAACCATATTTTCCATTTTTATATTTTTATTTCAATTATAAACCATTTAAATCCATTTACTAGACATCAAGCAAACTAAATCCATAACTCAACTAAACTGCATGCAATGAACCTGAAACTTTTACCACCGCACACACATAGCATCAGTAGCCTACCATAAATATTTCACATCAATTAGAGCACTATAGCAGCAGATATGAATTTACCCATCTCAAACCCTAGATAGCAAAGATCTAATTTTACTGTGACAACTTTGTACTAAAACAAGAACTATTATTACTCCACTGTATAGAAACTCTCAATGATTCCAAAACATCTTCATTTGCTATTTTATAATTTTTCTATGAATTACTATGAATTTCTTTAGATTCAGTCAAAATCTGCATAAAAGAAAAACAAAAAAGAAAAGCATCTTTGCATCAGGCCCCTGTAGATCTAGTAAAACAAATCAAGGACGAAAGACTATTCATATGAGTCTATGACTTTGCAAATCAACCCAGAAAGTGAAATGAAATTGCGTTTTCAGGTCTTTCTTCCTCCGAACAGAGCTGCTCGGGAAGGGAGTTGTGGCGCAAGGCTAGCTCGGCGAGGTCAGCCTCTGCCTGCGCAGAGGTGGCGAGGCAGGGCCGCTGTGTCCTCTGGCCCATGCGTGGCCGTGGCTTGGCCCCGCGGTGACCCAGGATAGTGCCCATGGTGGCACTGCAGGAGCAGCCACCACGGTGACAAGTAGCACCGGCGACGGCGGCACTTCAGCAGCAAAACGGAATGGTGGAAGGGTGTGGGAAGGGCGGAGCAATGTGGAGAAGAGGATGGCGAGGTTGGTTTGGGGCTGGAGAAGTCCGGAGCAAGGGAGCCATGGCAGCAGCGAGCTGAGCCCCAGCATGGTCACGGCGGCGAGCAGAGCGAAGAAGGAGCAAGGGAGGGTGAGAGAAAGGCGAGGGCAAGTGCTGGAGTGATTAGAGGGCGAAAGAGGGCTCAATATCCACTCAAGAAGAGCTGCGACACGCGGCATTAATGGCGGTGGCACTCTGGACATGGCCACCCAGCTCAGCCAATTGGAGCATTCCGTCGAACACATGGCGGGTTGAAAATATCTCCACTTCAGGGTATCAAAACAGTATATTCTAAGCAGATATAGATCTGGATCAGGAGACAAAGTTGTAGACCAAACTTTACTTTGTGTTTTCTATTAAGGGTTCTCGGTCATTTGATGAATGAATTAGCGCGTAATTAGCCCTAAATTTGATAGTGTCAGCGTTGATGACGATGATTAACTTCCCTCGATTTATCTCAAAATTGACTTGTCAAACTTGATCTAATTAAGCCCAATTTTCTACATTCTCTTCTTCATTGTGCTAGATTCATCTTCTATTTCTGGAATGACTTTATTTGCTTAACAAAAACATGAGAGCATGACATGTCATTGTCGTAGGCATAGAATTCCAGACTTAGAATTATTCTAAGTGCTGAAAATAGCAGCAGATTCAATCTTGTGAGCCTCGTTTGACAAACTTCCAATCTAATCTAGCTCCTGGTCATAAAACAAAGTTTGTAGCACACAAACTAGACCTAAAGTTTTGTTTAAGGTCAAACCTCAGAAGTTGAGCAGAACCTATACTTTTCTATTGGTCAAGACAAAAACTTGATAAAGCTTTAAGTTAGTGTTTTAGCCACTTTTGAACATTTTCTTGACATTTTCTAAATATGAACCCTTCATAACTTTTGTTTGTAAGTTCAATTAGAATACTTAGGACAACATAGCAGGACTTAGTTGACACTACATATACTCATGCACTTGATAAGGTCACTCAAGTAAGGATAAAGTGTATCATTCCTTGTGACTTCTTGATTCTAATCTTCACGAAACTTCTCTAATGATCAAGGTAGATGGAGATGAATGTGAGCTAGAGGTTAAGATCATTACTTAACATATGTTGCTTAACTCTAGTCTCGTTGTTTAGTTCGTGACTAACACCTAGGGTGTTACAATCAGCATGGAGCCTTTTCATGCGATTCTCACTTATATGACCCAAACGACAATGCCACATATAGGTAGGACTTAACTCATTAAGCCGAGGCCTTTTAGCACTAACATTATAGATTAGTGCGTCATCAAGATTTAAAATAAATAACCTATTCATAATGGATAAAAAAGCCACAAACATGTGATTCTTAGAGATCACGCAACCATTGACTTTACTCGCAAACAAATAACCATCCATCAAGCATGAAGGTGACATAATGTTTTGACTTAAACTAGGAACAAAATATTATTCAATTCCAAAATAAATGCTAATGGCAAGGGAAGTTGCATCATCCCGATGTTCAACGCAGCAACTCTTGCATTATTTCCCATGCGAAAATCAACCTCTCCTTTTTCCATGCTTCTATTTCTTATCATTCCTGGCATCGTATTGCAAATATGAGAAACCGATCCAGTATCAAATACCTAAGAATTAATATAAAAGTTAGCGAGGAAAATGTCTATAACATAAACAACAAGTGTACAAGCTGTGGGAGTACCTTTACTACCATCACCTTCTTCAAGGACGCGAAGTACAACTTGCAGTTCCTCTTCCAGTGATCTTTCCCATGACAATAAAAGCACTCAGCATCAGTAGGTACACTAGCCTTGGCAGCAGATGAGTTTGTCTTAGAGATCTCATCTTTAGCCTTACCCTTCTCCTTCCTCCAAGCGTTGCCCTTCTTTCTCTTAAAGTTAGGCTTGTTTTGCACTACCAACACTTGGCTACTAATAGCGCTCTTCTTGATGTCAGCCTCTGCTGTTTTCAGCATGCCACACAATTCATTCAATCCCTTCTCCACCCCATGCATGTGGTAGTTCAAGATGAAGTTTTTCGGAAGTGCTGTAAGAATAAAATCCTCTTGGCTGATTGGGAAGCTTGGTTTCTTCGAGTGTAACCAACCAAAAAGTTGCACCCTCTGTTAGCTTGGTTTCTACAAAAAGCGTCTTAGAGACATTGAACCTTTCAGTCCTAGCTTGAGTCTAGAACATATCATCGAGCGCCACGATCATATCGTTCACTGAATGATTGTTGTCAAACTGCATTTGTAGATCAGGTTCCATACAAGCTAGCATTAGGCAACTCACTTCAAGATCAGCATCACATGCTCTCCTGTAAGTGTTTCTTTCTGCAGCAGCTGCATTTTTAGGAGGCTATTCTAGTAATGGGGTGTCTAGAATTTCTTCCTTTTTCTCAACACTGAGAACAATTCTTAGTTGCAGATCTAATCTACATAGTTTGTTCCATTCAACTTATCTTTCTCAAGTATCGAATGCAAAGTAAATGGCGATTGCTAGACGCCATTTATCTACAACAAAAATAATGCAAAATACTAGACAATGTATCCATGAAAGAGTAAATCATATCAAAATAAATCTACTCCCACTAAAATCAACATCCTTCAATTGATACTTAGTGATTCAAGACCCACAACTAATAAGTTGACTAGTGAGCTTTAGCATCACTGCTAGAAGACATGGTAGATCGGTAAGCAACTCCTTGCTAATCATATCACATATGACTCTTGTTGTTGGGCAACATCTCTATGCTATGCTCAACTATCCATGCTCCAAGGTCCCTAACTATTAGGAAGTCCTTGTTTAAGTAACCAACCCTTCAGCAGTAAGTATCCGATATGAACCTGCCTAGTCAAGGAAAACCAGTGGCACCCTAATTTCATAGAACCACCACCAATTGTACAAGACTTGTGATAGTACATGGTTTGGGGAAGCATGTAACTTAAACATTGCTGAGGGATCGTTCTACTTTACTACCGCACGCATATAGACAAAAACATCATAGCACGTGAAAAGTAGAACATAGTAAGAACGGCATTAAACAGATATGACTTGGTTTAGCCTATTGTTCATTCGAAGATCTCCATCTCCATCAATCTATTCATCATGTTGATCTCCATCTCCATGATCCATATATGCCATCCTTCAGTGATGAATCCGCCAAGACTACCTATTACTAACGCAAGGTAGTGAGGTAAAATTACATAGTCGTGGATAGATCATCACAGATTGGCAGGCACGCAGGGCAATACATTAACGTTGAAAATATGTATGTGGCTCCTACCCATATTGTCCTCATGACGAGCAATCCATGATTTAATTATACACATGCATCACATACACATAAGTGCTATACCAGTCATGCATACCTGCAAAATAGAGTTATCGATTCCGACATCTAAACTTGTGATGCAGAAAACTCTATTTTCTCTACTCCTAAGAAAACCAAACAAGAGACGTCGACAACCACTTCAACGTGCCTCCAGACCCCACCTCTCTTACCGCTCCCGACTTACCCGCTTCCCCCATCAGCACCTGCTACATCACACCTCCGCGGCATTTTTTTTATTTTTAATCCCTTAATTAAAAATATTACAAAAATAAACAGTATGGAAAAGTATTTGCATGTGGTAGCCCCTTTGGTCACGCCATGACGACCGGCGCGACCAAACCACTCTGTCGCGCCAGCTAGCCTGGCGTGACGGCCGTTGCCACCGTGGCTAGTGTGGTTGACCGGAGCTGGCGTGGCGACTCGTGGGCCCCACCTTGTCCCGCCATATCTTTGTCCCGCTTGTCACGCCGGCATGGCTGGCGTGACGGAGACTTAAAAGCTCACCCACCGAGCCTTCCCCTTCTCCTCCCATTCTCTTTCTTTGTCCCCCCATTGTCTTTCGTAGTTCTGGAAGTGCCCATGAACAGGAGTTCTTCTCTTCCTCCCTCTTTTCTTTTTCTCTCATTTTCTCCATTTTAGTGACATAGTGAGTTTGAGCACCATTGGTTGCAAGCATTTAGTCTTTCAGGTAAGGCTCCTCCATCCTAACATGCATTTTTTTAGTTTGCATTGTTTTGGTTTACACTGCTATTCTCCGGGGCTTTGTGGTTTTGGTGGGGTGTGGTTTTGACAATTTGTGCCTTACAGATGCTCTTCTCAGACTGATACTTGGTGCATTTAGGTTGTGGTTATATACCTGTGTCTTGTGAAAGTTGTTAGGGTTGTAGTTGATATGGACACTATATTAGGGTTTGCATTCATCTGTGTTTAGGGGAATGATGCAATTATGAATTAGTGGTTTTGACAACTGTGCCTTATACATGCTTTTCTCAGATTGATACTTGGTGCATTTAGGTTTTGGTTATATACCTGTGTCTTGTGAGAGTTGTTAGGGTTGTAATTGATATGGACACTAATTAGCTGGTATTATATAAGTAGGTTTTTTTGTACAGATATACTAATGATGCAATTAATTAAGTACTTTGTGATTAGAAGTAAGTTGGTATTGAGTATTTCTTTTACACTGTTTTAGGGTTTCAAGTGACATTTATATTTTTGTGATGATTCCTTTAGTTTTTATGGAAGCATTAAACCTATGGTTATATGTTTGTAAGATTGTGATGGTTTTATATAAGATTTTATAATAGAATCAATGGAGGTTGGCGATGAGGATCCGTTCGTGCACCATCCGGCGGTCCATGAGAACATAGATGTTCCATTCAAAGATGGCGATCCGGTCCCCAAATGTTTTTGTGGTTTAGAAGCCTATGTGAAGCAGTCAAGGCATTCCCAGATCTTTTGGGCGTGCTTTTTTCTGTTGCCCATTTCGACGTGCACCCCCCTCGGAAGGACATATAAACGGATGCAACTTCTACCAGTGGTTGGATGGTGATGCAATGTTAGATCGACGCATCATGTTCTTTCCTTACGACCCATGGAAGAGTTTTCCATACGTTGAGTTTAAGAGGTGGGTGCCTCCCCCCTCCAATCCTCCTCCTATCAGTGGTATTGAGCAGTGTTTCGCACGAGCGGAGCGGCTGAAGAATCCTTCTCACTGCCACTATGGCAAGGTTGCGGTTCTTCAAGAACCAAGTAAGGATGGAATGTTCACTCCATTCTTCCGTTGTGGTCAACGTGACTGTGTAAGTGTTCTTTCGATTATTGTTGTTGTTGATGTCATATGCGCTTGTTGAAATTCTAACACAATGGTTGCTACTATTTTCCATTTTAGCGTGGATTTCCAGCTTGCGACTTTGACGAGTACGTCTATGGACCTAGATCGCATTGGCCCTCTGTTGATATCTGTTAACGCCCACTGAATAATCCGCTAGCGCATGGATACCGTTGTAGCTTTATCCCAGAAGTATTCCAGGTTTCGCTCCACTGAGAGACGTGCGAGATCAACTACGGTCTAACTTAACTAGGGGTAGCAATAAGGTGAAGGTAGAGAATAGATTTAGATAGAACTAAGGTAGAACTAGGGTGACAATTAATGGGGTTGAACATAGCAATCAAGGTTGATGATAATAGGAGAGTAGAGATGATAACTATGGTTCACTTCTAACTTGGGAAAGTCTATGTCTTATATTGCTAACTGCGGACATTACATAAGGAGAAACACCGACATAGGATGTTGATCTCCTTAGCAACTGTGTCCTACTTGGCCTATAAACGGGATAGTGGTATACATAGGATTCAACGGAATAAAGTCACCTCCGCGAGCTACCACCAAATCCAGAATGTAGGGTGCATCCACGATTATCCTAAGCCTAAGCACCATGCTTACACCTACGATAATACTCTACTCCCTCTAGAACAGGAATAAAGCACTCAAAGAGAGTCGTGATCCAGATAAACAATAAAGGCATAGAACTTACTCGCATTAGAAGATGATCATCAGAGACATCCCAGGAGCAAGCTCAAGTAGAGCTTGATCCTGCCAAGGTACAAGCCGTAGAGAGGGCACCGACAGGCCGGCACCTCCTCCTAACTCTTCCCTCACTCTCCATCTCACTATTATCTAAAGACTAGATCCTAGAGAGGACTAATCTTCTCTTGATGGCTGGCCCCAGAGAGGTTATCCATTCGAGGGACACCTCTCAATTAGGGTTTGAGAGAATTGCAAATGAATGTGTGTTGCCCTGGGGGGGCCTGCCATCCTTTTATAGCCCGGTGGGATGAACTTGAGCCCTTGGATCAAACCGACTTTGGCGGACGGCTGAGATTGAAACCCTAAGGCGGTGGAGCATGTGGGCCGAAGCTGGGCCCATTTGGCCATCAGAGAGGCCGGCCGGCGGGGTGGGACCGGCCGGTCCCACTCCGGGCCCGTTCGTGGTCCGCTTCGTCGTGGTGTTTTCTCGCGCCTTCTGGAGTCTTCTAGTGCAGCCCCTGCGGTGGAATTCATATCTTTTCATCCGGAACTCCAAAAATGGCAAATGATATGTCCGTTTCGATCGTCTCGATGAGCTCTTCACAATGGTGCATTCCAATTCATCATTTGAGGTGCTTGTAATCTGTCATGTTGGTCCTTTTTGATAGCTTTTCCGATGTGTACCTGCAGAGACAAGAATTCACCAAAACTTGTGGAATTCCGTTAGTGTAAACCCTAAGTCTATGTTGGTGATCGCCAATGTGCCTCTTCGGGGAGTTAGTTGATGGGTAAATTTGGTCATTAATAGCCGTCAACAACACCCCCACACTTAACCTTTGCTAGTCCCTTAGCAAAGCTTAAGCTTAGAAAAGCTATTGAAAGATGAGTATAAGTTCAAGCATTGTAGCCATCTTGATGTAACTCCTTAGAAGTATACCTGCATTTAGACAAAAATTCTCCTCCAAGCTTAAGCAATAACTGAGCTGAGCTTCAAACTTACTCATGTTACCTTTGACTATGGGTCTTATCAGCTCTTACTTGGGTCTTGAGCAATCGAAAGACAGAAAGATCCAGCTAAGCACTATGTCTCAAGCTCTTTGTTCAACTATCATTCTGGAGGTTTTAGAGGTTTTTAAATAAAACTCAGAGTTTTCCATGTATGACACTCTCAAATCTCTCAGTATATGTGGTATTTGTGGATTCTCCCCAAGGCAGTAGAGATGGTTGCCTTTCTTTTCATCCTGTAACTAAAGCTTATGTGGAGCTCATAGGTGAGGAGAAAACTTGAAAGAGCAAACTTGTGATGCATATGTTGTGAAGTCAAACAATGGATCCATGGAGAAACAGGTCATACAATCGAATCAAGATGTGCAAATGTATGGATATGATGGATATGTGGTGGAACCTAATTCTACTATGCTCCTTGAAGACATATCTCTCTTTTGAAATTTTGAACTTGGCCAGAGAGTATGAGCTATCTTATTATTTTTTTCTCTTCTTTTTTTTCATCAGGGAGGCAGGCATCTAAGTACCCATTGCTCTTGGACACTTGTCCATTTTTTTTCAACTCCCTTAGTTTATCTTTTTTTTAATAGCTCATAACACTCCTTTTGACACAAAAGATTTTTGAGAGATAGCAACAAGAACATGGAGTATTTATTTGGTGGCTATCTAATGGAAATGTTTTTGGTGTTCTCTCCTAGTGTAGGAGCAAAACATTTTTGGATGGGTGTAGATGGAATGGCATGTTGTTGCGCCTACTCCAGTGTGAAGTAGTGCATATGAAGGTGGAGTGCAAGTGGATCTTGATTCAAGAGCATGACAAATCTCTCATAAGGGTCACAAAGGTTGACAAAACTCAATGCAAGACGAGCAGCATATATGTGGAAGTTTATCTAGCCTATCTCATCATGTTTGGCTCTGGTGGGAATGTAAGCTTTATCATACAGGAACTCATCATGTAAGATTTTGTATTTTTTTTAAAAGATAAATCTCTAGAACTTTAGTGTCACTCAGAACAAGATAAATAGCAGCTCAGACTTTCTCAATCAGATCAATCAAGTACCTAGACTTAGTTCAAGCATATGCAACCCACAAGTTTTAGGCTCAGAGCAAATCTTCATGTCAAAACAGTTAAAGCCAAAACTCGGGAAAAACTTATGTCTAAAAACTAGGCACTTCAGAGGTGTTATGACAGAGCAGCATTTCATCATTTTCATCTTTAGGGATCATCTTCAGGTCTTGCCTATTTATTGACTCTATCTAAACAAATATTTTTATTTGGTTTTATATTTTTAAGACTCATACTAGATAAAACTCTAAAAACTCTAAAAAGCATGGACCTTCATGTGTCCACATATTTTTGGTATTTTTAAGTTTTCTTATGATACTATGGTGAACCTTCATGTGCTCACATATTTTTGGTATTTTTTCATTTTTATGACTGACTCGATAATCGCGTAGGTACACTTACCTGGGTACCTAGGGGATGCCTTTCCCCAAGCTGGTTGTTGTCATAGTTGAGCATTGAAGCTGAGCAGTCCTCACGGTGGAGCTCATACTTACAAGAGCAAGTGTAGCCGGGAATCTCGATCTCATCCAACAAGAAGTTGCTTCCTCCCACACGGTGATTAGGCGTGTGTTGGAAAGGTGTACTTCAAGTGATGTCGATGAAGATTCCTAGGTGGACTAGCTCTTAGAGTCATCCTGCAGCAAACATCTCACAAAGCACCAAAACTTGTGGAATGGATTAGGGTAAGCAGTTAGTGGTTGGCCGTTTCACGGACTGGTTGTTTGTGAGAGGTTTTCAAAGGTTGTTATAATGTATACAGTGCAGCAAGATGCTCAATGATTATTTTTAGATTTTCTATTTTTATTATGCATAAAAGAAAACATGTATGCATGATTGTTTTTGTTATTTTTATACCACCACGGTGAAAACTCCTACGGGCTTTTACACACCATAGAACTATTCATATGGGGCTTTAAGTTTTATAATGAATTATCTAACAAGATGAATACATATTTATTTTTGTTATTTTCAATGCAATGCTAATGTAGAAAAGTAAACATGCTAAAGAGAAAATAATACATGCAATACAAGAATGTAAATATGGATAACTACCAATGTTACCTCATGGCAAGGGTTCGGATTTTAAAGTCTTCCGGACAAGACTTCTCCCTTCTTATTGATTCCTCCAGTGTCGATGACATGGAGTTTCTTTGGTGGGTACATGGGAGTGCTTCTTCTCCAAGCTAGATCTTTCAGTGAAGATTAAGATTCTATGCTGATGCCCTTTATGATGTGTCACCTTCTTCTTCCTAACCCGTCTTGATTTTGAGATTTGATTTTGCTTTGACAGGTCCCGGACCTCCATTTATATAAAGTAGGGAATTGACTCCCCCACACTTCACTCAAAGTGTGTCTTGCTCATGAAGACAAGGTAGAGATCAAGTGCATGGGCTCTACTGGTGGGAAAACACCAGTAGAACCAAAACTTCTATTCCACATCTCTTGTCCCTAGTCACGTTTGAACAATATGGAGTGCTTTGTTCAATATTATCATGAGAGGTAAGATCAAAAGGTTGAGCAAGGATGTAACATTTAAGTTCATTAGGCCACAAGAGTTGAAATGCTTAACCCAAGGAAGGATTGTCTATCTGTACATGATGTGTCGGTCTTTACATGATCATGACTATCATCTTCCAAGATTAAGGTGTGCAACTTTTTAGCTCATTTGGGTAAGACTATGAATCAAGATAGTGATGCTATGAACAAGTTAAAGAACTAAGCATTTTGAGTTAATCAGGATTGATCATTGATAATTGTTACTCAAACATGTTAAGTTCTTTATTCATGTTCATACCAAAATCAAGGAGAAGCATTTTAAGTAGTGACCATTTACCTTTGGATGTTACCTTCATCATTGGAGCACAATGACACCATGTGATGAAGAGTAGATGAATCTTGATGGTCCTTCTGCTTTGCTCGATGCTTTCCTTGTTTGGTCAACCTCACATCTCGGTTCATAGTTTCTCTTGTTCCTAGATGGTGCTCTTTTTGTCATGCCATCTTTTTGCTCTTTGCCATTTTGGATTTTTATGCCTGCACAGGATTAGTGGACAACACATACCCGAAGGAGTATACCGATTTGAATGGGGGATTGTTATCTTTAATTTATGTGCATTAGCTCTATGCTATTAGAAAGATGGGTTTATGATTATCTTAGCATAGTTTTTTTTCATGTTTTATGCAAGCATGGTTCAAGGCAAAGGTAACTTGCAAATGAAGACAAAGTGAATGATCGTTGATACTTACAGTTCTTCCATGAATGAGCTGTGTCTTCAATGTGCAAAGTTATTAGAGTTCATCAGTGCCTTGTTTCATCTCTGATTTGAATTCATCTCTTTACTTACCCAGATTGGATTTTAGATTTTCTTACAGGGGTTAGTCCAACAAAATATCCAGTGTCTACACAAGCAATATTTTAGTTCAATAACTAAACTAGACTCCATGTCTAATTTAATTAAGGTAGGCTATTTAACCTAAGCACCACGCTTAATTTAAATGCCTATGGAAGTATCGCAAACACTTCCAAACCAAAACTTACTAGAGTAAACAAAGATAGCATGAAAGCATTTTAGAGATTCATTATTCAAGTAGAGATGAAAGAGCATGATTCTTATATGGCAAGTTTAAAGGTAGAGACAACCAAGATCAGCAACATGGCATAAGATTTTTCAAAGAAGCATGTCCCCCACACTTGAGTTCTTGCAAGGCAAGATCAAGTTTGGAAGGATGTGATCTAATGTTGCTTAATTGGTTGGACATACCTTGCACCATCATCCTTCAGTCTTCTTGCTTCAGATCTGAAATGGTTAGTGACAAGAATACCTGAAGGAATATGTTCACAATTATATCTCTATACTCAATTCACAAGGGTAGTTCAGAAAGTTCATGTTGTCTATCGAGAGCGCTAGTTCTTGGTCAAAAGTTCATTGTTGGGAAACCTCAGAATCGTGCTTCAAGATGGTGAAGTGGTTTCCTCTCCAACACCAATCCTTATCTACCTACCTCAAGATCCGTACATCGAGATTTGCAATGTTTATGATAAACATATGCATCTACAACCACCCTTTTAAAGTTTTTATGGACAGGATGTATGAGGGAGTTGAAGATCTCGAGTGTGGTCATGGTAGAGAGACCAAGAGATTCAGGAGATGTGTCATATGATCATGGTTTTGATGAGGTCTTTTTGTAGTAGCTTCTATGCTCATTGATGTCATCTTCCTTACCAGTCTCTAAGGGTGATTCTACAAGAATGTCTGTAGGCGAAAATATTGTCTCCTTTATTTCATGCCTATGACTTTCACCAATTATATTATTGTCTAAGATCTCCTTGGGATTGGTGCCTCTCAAGCTGGTCTCATCAAAGGCCTCCTCTAAATTTAGATGAGTCGTAAGTTTATTATTTAGATCTAGGCCTAGGCTGGATTCAATTAAGGCTTCTTTATGGTCCATCCATTCTACACATTCCAGCCATTGTTGTAGCACTTCTTGGTCATCCTTGAGTCTATCATGATTCCTATGCTCTAAGAGTCTTAGTGGATCTCTAAGGTCATCATGAGACTCAGGAGAATAAGAGTCAGGGAATTCTTCGGAGTCAAGGATGGGTTTTAAGATGGGTTCAGATAAGACATCTAATGTGGGCATAGAGGAAGAGAAGATAGGGTTGTAATCAAATTTACTTGGCTCTCCTTCTATGACATCATTAGACATTCCATCCTTGAATTCTTCCCAAAGAAGATGCTTTTTAAGAGATTCCTTCTCAAGAGGATTTGAATTATGTTCACTCGAAGGTCTCTTATAGGACTGGAAGTTTAGGCTTTTTTCGATATCAACACCAAAAAGATTATACTCCAAAGGTTGAATTTCTTCTTCCCTTGGTGCATTTTGGGGCATGGATAGTTCGGGACTGATAGCTAAATATTGGGATTGGAATAAGTGCGATTTAGCTATCGAAACCTCCTCTTTCTAGGAAACAATTCCTTCTCTTTCTCAGGGGGTTCATATTGAATGCTAGGGCAAGGTGTCCTTCCACAAAGTTTATCAATCAAAGACCTTGTTTCACTAGCAGTCACATGAAGAAAAGATCCTCTAGAAACTATATCAAGGGACTGCTTAGAATCCCTACCAAGGCCTATGTAAAAGTGTTGAAGCAACATTAGATCTGGAATAGAAAGGTCTGGGCCTGTATTGAGGAGATCATTAATGCGATCCATGATGTTTCTAGAGATTCCTCATCTAACTGTTTAAAGCTTAGAACCTCTTCCCGAAGATCAATCACCTTAGAGATGGGAAAGAATTTGGTTTGAAATTCAGAACATAGCAATTCCCAATCTCCTTGCATACTTCCTACGGTTTTATTGTACCAATGTTTAGCTTTTCCAATCAAAGAGAATGGAAAGAGCTTCCATCGTAGAGTCTCATCAGACATGCCAGCAATGCGAAAGCATGCACATCTTAGTAAGAACTCCCGTAGGTGTGAGTATGGGTTTTCATCTCCTTCTCCCGAGAAGGATTGTTTTTGGACAAAGTCTACCCAACACGGGCGCAGCTCATAACCAGGTGCCAAGATAGGCTCTGAAGATTCTAATGGCCTAAAGCTTGCGCTCGTGGGTTTAGCATATTGATTGATAGGAATGTGACTCATGCTAAACCACAAGTTGAAAAGAAGATAGAAGAATGAAGAAAGAAAGAAGAGAGGAATAAAAGATAAGAAAGAAGGATAAAGAGAAAAAGGATAAAAGAAAAGAAAAGTTAAGCTAGGTTCGTAATCAACTCAGCAAACCGTTTCCCCGCCAACGGCGCCAAAAAGCTTGTTGATATCTGTTAACGCCCACTGAATAATCCGCAAGCGCACGGATACCGTTGTAGCTTTATCCCAGAAGTATTCCAGGTTTCGTTCCACTGAGAGACGTGCGAGATGAACTACGGTCTAACTTAACTAGGGGTAGCAATAAGGTGAAGGTAGAGAATAGATTTAGATAGAACTAAGGTAGAACTAGGGTGACATTTAATGGGGTTGAGCGTAGCAATCAAGGTTGATGATAATAGGAGAGTAGAGAGGATAACTATGGTTCACTTCTTCTAACTTGGGCAAGTCTATGTCTTATATTGCTAACTGGGGACATTACATAAGGAGAAACACCGACATAGGATGTTGATCTCCTTAGCAACCGTGTCCTACTTGGCCTACAAACGGGATAGTGGGATACATAGGATTCAACGGAATAAAGTCACCTCCGCGAGCTACCACCAAATCCGGAATGTAGGGTGCATCCACGATTATCCTAAGCCTAAGCACCATGCTTACACCTACGATAATACTCTACTCCCTCTAGAACAGGAATAAAGCACTCAAAGAGAGTCGTGATCCAGATAAACAATAAAGGCATAGAACTTACTCGCATTAGAAGTTGATCATCAGAGACATCCCAGGAGCAAGCTCAAGTAGAGCTTGATCCTGCCAAGGTATAAGCCGTAGAGAGGGCACCGACAGGCCGGGACCTCCTCCTAACTCTTCCCTCACTCTCCATCTCACTATTATCTAAAGACTAGATCCTAGAGAGGACTAATCTTCTCTTGATGGCTGGCCCCAGAGAGGTTATCCATTCGAGGGACACCTCTCAATTAGGGTTTGAGAGAATTGCAAATGAATGTGTGTTGCCCCGGGGGGGGGGGTCCTGCCCTCCTTTTATAGCCCGGTGGGATGAACGTGAGCCCTTGGATCAAACCGACTTTGGCGGACGGCTGAGATTGAAACCCTAAGGCGGTGGAGCATGTGGGCCGAAGCTGGGCCCATTTGGCCACTGTAGCAGATCGGCCAGTCTGGGGTGGGACCGCCGGTCCCACTCCGGGCCCGTTCGTGGTCCGGTTCGTCGTGGTGTCTTCTCGCGCCTTCTGGAGTCTTCTAGTGCAGCCCCTACGGTGGAATTCATATCTTTTCATCCGGAACTCCAAAAATGGCAAATGATATGTCCGTTTCGATTGTCTCGACGTGCTCTTCACAATGGTGCATTCCAATTCATCATTTGAGGTGCTTGTAATCTGTCATGTTGGTCCTTTTTGATAGCTTTTCCGATGTGTACCTGCAGAGACAAGGATTCACCAAAACTCGTGGAATTCCGTTAGTGTAAACCCTAAGTCTATGTTGGTGATCGCCAATGTGCCTCTTTCTGGAGTTAGTTGACGGGTAAATTTGGTCTTTAATAGCCGTCAACACCCTCTGAGGAGGAGGTTAAAGAGTTTACATTTTCAAATACATGGCCATGTTTGAAGATGCCGGACCGTAAGTGCAAATGTGGCATCAAGGCTCGTGAAGGAGTTGTTCCTTCGGAGCTAGGGTGGGGCCACTACTGTGGCAATGCTTTCGAGAGGCCCAAATGAGTTCTTCGTGAGTTTACTTACTTATCAACTCGTCCTATTATTTAATACAATTTGTGAACCCATATTATGTGGTCACTAATCTATGTTTTTCAGGAGGGGAAGTTTCCCGGTCGTGGAGAGTTGTGGGCGGAAATCTATGAGAAGAAAGTGCGTTCTCCTTATATGAATGAAAGGCAGAGGATTAAACTGCACAAGGCCAAGAAAACTTGCCGCATGAAGCATAGTGTTATAGGCCCATCCATTGCCACATGGAATATGCTTGGTGATGACTTTGACAGAGCGACCGACTACAAGTTCAAGAGAGTTGGCCGACCGCATGACAGTGAGGAGCTCATTAGGTTTTGGCGCACGAACAAGGAGCGTTACGACTTCATGGATCTGGAGCGCAAGAGGGAGATCGATTTTTATCATCGTCAGAAATTGAAGAGCGAGGACCGTTGGCGTGTGCAACATGGCAGGCAACCTAAGAATATGTGTCGTCAGCTGTGTCAGTACTTAGTGTGTAACCAATTATCTAAACTCCTGCATCTTCTTATGGTTGTGTTAACAATTCTTCGTTATTTGCAGTTCCCGAATCGCCACCGAACGATGGACATCTCCCGGCCCCTAAGGAGGATGAGGACAACGGCGACGATGACGACGGCGCGCCTCCCGACTTGGACTATGACCCCGATGCCAAGCCTGAGTGGACCGCCGAAGACTACGACGACTACTACTAGTTGTCCCGATTGTTGGTGGTGGATGCCTTGGACTTGTTTGTAGAAAGGCAGCTTTTGTATAAACTATATGATGGCCTCTCTTGCTATGGTGCATACATGAACTATGATGCGCACTTGGTTTGTACGAACTTGCTATGCAAGTACTTGACTTATATTTGATGTTTTATGTGGTTTGTGTGTCAAAGAAAGATGTTTTCGCATCGCGGTTGTAGGGCTCGAAGGAACACAGCTCCCATAGCAGCGCCCCCAGACTCCCATACTAGCGCCCCCAGACTCCCGTGGCTGGTTGGGCCAACCCAGCTTAAGGTAAACAGCTTGGCAAACCAACACATCCTCAATATAGAATCAGCATGGCAAACCAATTAAGAAAGCCAGGGCAGATATCCAAGCTTCAGGTAAACAATCCTATAGCAATACACTAGACCCACATGCTCATAAGTTCACCATATCGTTTTTCTTCAGCATACTTCACATAAGTTCACCATATCCTTTTTCTTCAGCATAGTTCACCATATCCTTTTCTTGAGCGTTGCTGGAAGCCACTGTCGTGCCAACAGAGCCGGCGTGACAGCAAAGCACTGTCACGCTAGGTTAGCCGGCGCGACTAGCCGCGCCAGGATGCACTTCCCACCAGTTTGTTCTGGCAACGGAACCAGAGTTTTGGTCGCGCCAGTACGCTTGGCGTGGCGTCGCGCCAAACGACTTGGGCGTGACGAGGGCCTCGGGCCGGCGACTTCGGGCGATCCGCCGAGCCTATCACGCCGGCTAGGCTAGTCACGCCAGAGATCCCTCCCCACCAGTTTGTTCTGGCCACAGATGCTGAGCTTTGGTCGCGCCGGGTTTGCTGGCGTGACAGTTGTCGCGCCGACGAGTCCGGGCGGACGAGTGCTTTTGGTGTCACGCCCGGCCAGGCCGGGCGCGACAAGGAGTGGCATTTCCATTCAAGCTGTTCCCTTTCCCCTGCTGCTTTGGCAACATAGATACAGAACATAAAGCTACTCCTGGCACACAAACAAAACATATTAGAAGGAATTGGCCACACATACACAACATGTACACATACATTGGCCACACATACACAACATATACCGAAAAAGTCTCCAAATCACATAAATAACCATTCACATAGTCCACAACACATTCACACATTCACATAGTCCATGAGATAGCATAAACATAGTCACATAGTCTCCAAATCACATAGTCCACGACATATTCACAGTCACATAGTCTCCAAATCACATAGTCCACAACATAGAGTCCATGACATGACAAGTTCTAAAACTCAACTACCGAAAGAAGTTCATAGCGATCACGGGGCCGGCGTGTAGGGCTGTCGAGAACGCCGCTGCCTTCCAGGGTTGGTGGGAAGGATATTTGGAGTGCCAACGTCGGAGCGGTCACGTGCACGTCCTCGTACGTTCCATCCTTCACCACGTTGGGTCGCTTGGCTAGAACTCTTCATGCATACCATACAAAGGTAGATGAATTAAGGTTTTTGTGGACAAATACCATTGTCATGTTGTGTGCCCAAAGATGTGGTGATACTAACCTCAGGTTGGGTGGCGAACGGAGCATCTTCCAGTTGAGAACCCATGAGCTCGTCGGCCTCATATGTGGGATCAGCGGTGTCTTCTTCATCATCCCCACCTCTTGCTCTCGAGCTCTCAGGTATGTCAAATGCCATCCTTGATCTTCTAAGCGAAGCTTGTTGTGGCAACTGAACATCTCTAGGGTTCATGCAACTTAACCACCGGGCAATCCGACGACAAACAGTGGACACCCTCTACATCATGTATAGGGGGGTCAAGGTTGCAATAAGAAACAAACATACAAGACCCAATGAGATTGTAATTGTTGTCTACCTGTGCAAACACTGCAAGGGGGTTGTTGTCATCTTCCGCTGCACGACCTATGTAAACTCCTGCCTTATTTGACAGATGAGCCATCTGAGTTGCCTACAGTTCATGCAAGGAGTGAGTTGCAACTATTTTGAAGTGTAATGAGCTGGAACCATGCAAGGTGTGACATTAACTCGAAAACTTACCACATAGTTTTGAAGTGGAGCTCTCTTAGGCTGCACACCAATCCTTGTCATAGCATCGTATGGGTCTTCATCGTCGCTATCCATTTCACTTATAGGAACGCTGGTCCAAGGGGGTGCACATGGATTCTAGTTGAATTGTGAAGATATGCCAAGTACTCACCGTACTCGCTTCGGAGATGCCTAGGCCCACTGGTAGGCTCCAACCTTGGCCTGTGCTCCCATTGGTGCACCCACTGCGCATATTTTTGAAGCCAATTATTCCCACTGAACCTTCTCCTCCTCGAAATGCTGCAAGAGGAATACAAGTCATATATGCAATACATGTCCGTTTCAACCAAATACAAGTCATGTTTGAAACTCACTCGTGTAGTGCAGGCGATGTACTATCACCTAGCAGAGGAAATGGTTGTCCCCATTCAAATTGGCGAAGCACTCTATCGGGCATGTGGTGCTCCACCACATAATACAGGATCATGGGAACATTGGCACGCCACAGTTGTTGCTCAACATATGCCGGCACCAGCAAGTTAGTAATCCCTTCCCTCCCATATGGATCCCATTCAACCTACAATGCATGGTCCGTAGTATGTGTACATGATCATCAAAGTGTAGAACGAGCAAAATTGCTAAATGGAGTGAGTTTGGGTTCAAACTAACCTGATCAGGAGTGAGGACATCCAAATCATTGGAGTATTGCACATAGCGACGCTGGGGCTATCCACGCACGGGTGTCACTCCCTTCCAAAGGTAGCACACTGGGGGCCTACAGTCACCATGTGGCCAAGCCTACAAATAATCAATTTTGAAAGAAAGAGTTAGTAGTGCAGGACGCAAGAACAAATTCTAGGATGTATGGCAAGAAAACTACTCACCGGCAGACGTGTTCTACGCACCCTCCCTATGGGAATCCTCTCCCAAATCCAAACTTGAAGCAAGTACGTGCAGCCACCAATATTAGAATTTGGCTCCTTCCTCCTACATGCCTCGCATAGCTGGCGGTATAACCAAGCAAGAGTAGCTGAACCCTAGCTATAGGCATAGATGTTGTCCCTAAGGTTGGTTTAGCTGTGGAAGGACCATCCAGGAGACTGTGTTCCCAGAAGCATCTGGGAGAAGGAAGCTTGCCACCATATGCCACATCCAAACCCGGGCATACCTCTCAACAACATCGTCTCCGGCATGCGGCGGACACATGTCAATGCGGTCCTGCAGCCACCTGGAGCTCACACCCGAAGTCTTCTTCTCCTTCCTCCCCTCCTCTGGCTCAGGTGGACGATGGCCGGTGTACTGCTCAACAAGATCTTTCCATGACTCTGTGTCGATACTCCCGGTCACTGGAAGACCGTCCAACCGAAGTCCCAAAATATAGGCAGCATCTTGCATTGTCACGCTCATCTCACCACAAGGTAGGTGGAAGCTGTGTGTCTCCGGACGCCACCTATCAATGAAAGCAGTGAAGATGGAGGCATCCATGTCCGGAAGCCCTGCATTGATGACTCGAGCAAGGCTTAGGAACCCAGCCCTGGCAAGGAAAGGGGCGTAACGCTCATCCCACCCCAACGGTCGGTGAGTGCGGGGACGGAGGTAGATCAAGTCCTGGTAACAAACATCAACAAAAAAGGTCACATATGATAAAATAGGACAAATATAAAGTGGTATGACACAAAAATTCTGTAACATCCTTGAATTACCTTGCCCTCATCCACTAGCAAGTACGCTCGGTGGTCCATGTCATAGCACTTCTGCAGAAGGGGGTACTGCGGGTGAGCCATCCTGTAATCAAGTGCAAAATACAAAATGGTTAGTAATAGTGCAAGCAATAATGAAATACCATTATGAAAAGCAACAAACACAACTAGGACATCACATTGAAAATTCTTATGGTAAACTTAAAACCCTATACCTGAGCGGTACCACTAGTGCTTTCTTTCCCTCTAACTGAATTTTTGGTCTTCCTCCGTTTGCTATGAGTCGTGGCGGTGTGTCCGGTTTTGTGACATTTGGAGCATCGGACCTTTCCCGGTGCCTCATCAAAGTCCCCACAACCATACATATCCTCACCATACCCATTTGATGCACCCATAACTCCTCGAAGACGTTTTTTCTTCCTTCCCCCTTTCTTTATCTTAAGGAGGTCCGGGTCGGGAACAAAATCTAACCCTAAGTACTCCGGCCACTGTGTGGGATCTAGGTAAGGCTCGAAGCTAGATTGCCATACTTTCAGAGTTTGGGAGTTCAAATACAAAGGACTCATGAATTTGGAAACCTCATGGTTCACCCCCTAATTCTACAAGCGGTGATGACATGTGAACAAGGAACATGAAACAATTGTGGAATATTACAAGAGCATTGGGCTTTGTCAAGGTCTACCCTATAATTTCTACCACCATATTTTTCTCCACCAGGATTGGTACTTCCAGCAGACCTGATATTGTAAACAAGCCTAGAGGGCCCAAATGCTTCCCCCACTTGGTTGGAAGCTATCGTCTCAGCCACATCCAAGTGCCTTCTACCTGATTTACCCCATTTTTCTTTACACACATTAGCTGTGTTCCACCGCTTCACAAATTATTCATTGCACTTCCTAAAAGAGTACTCAACAATTCCTGAAACGGGGACGGCTCTTATACCCTTGAACACTTTATTGAATGACTCCGAAGAATTGGTAGTCATCACGCCATACCTAAGACCTCCCTCATCAAAGGCTAGAGCCCACTTGTCTCTATTAGGCATTTGGTCTCGTAGCCATGTCTTAGCCGGACCATTGAGAACCTTTTTCAACTCATCTAGGGTTTCTTCAAACTTCTCCTTCGTCCGACAGCCACACAGAGATTTTAACTTCTGTACAACTTCCTTTTTCTTCTGTCTTCTCCATATATTGGCAGCAAAGTGCCTCATGCACCACCGATGATCAAGAGGAGCACATCCTTCTATTTCCTCCCTTGCCGCACTTGATAGTCCATGATGACGATCAGAAATGAGACATATCTTACGTGACACGCCCAGAACATGCTTTCTCAATAGCTTCATGAACCAAGACCAGCTATCATCATTCTCACTCTCAGCCAAAGCAAAAGCTAAAGGAACAAGTTGGTTGTCGGTGTCTATCCTGACAGCTATCATGAGAACACCCCTATACTTGCCTGTAAGGAAGGTCCCGTCGACAAGCACTAATGGACGACAATGCTTGAAAGCCTCCACACATTGGCCAAAACACCAAAACACTCTTTGTAGAGTGGGTCTTGGAATACCGTCAACATCCGTAACTATGCGACCGGCATAATGGTACCATCGAAGCCCTGGATTGAAGTGTTTCATGGCACTTAGAATCCTAGGGACTTGGTTGTAAGCCTCCTTCCAATCTCCCTAAAGTAACTCTATAGCATACTGCTTTGCCCTCCATGCCTTGGAATACTTCACTCTATAACCAGTGAACCCAAATATAGCCTCCACAATCGTGGAGATAGATGTGTCGCTATCAGCCCTAACAAGACCAACTAGCTAAGAACCAAGGTAACGGGCCGTGTTTTGGGCATGCACACCCTTGGGCTTCGAAGAGCGACAAGTGTGAGGTTGCTTGACATTGTGAATCTTCCATTTACCATTCCTCTGCAGCCGAGCCCATACTCCCCAACCACAACCACGCTTGCAAAGCACCGTGTACCTCTTGTTCTTGTCGGCGTGGCTCACATAATAAGGCCTATGATACCTAACCAAGTAATCCATCAAAAAACTTTAGATGTTCCAACGTGTCAAACACCCTTCCTTTCTTAATCTCCACCGTCTTAGTCTCACCTTCACCATCATCTAACAACGTCAATCCCGTGTCACATATGGCCTCATCAATCATACTAATGTCCATAAAATTAGGAACGGAGGGTACCTCCACATGGACTGCCTTTAGTTGCCTAAGTTCTGCTTGAGTGTACTCCAGTCGCAAAGATCCATCACATGGAACACCTAATGGCTCGGGTAACCCATCCTCGCAGCAATCAATCTCCTCCTCGCTGCTAGGGTCCGACCTATACCCATCCTCTAACACCACATCCGAAGAACTAGGGTTTGATGTGCATTCATCTTCATCACAGTCTTCATCCTCCGAACCTTCGGATATGTCAACCACATCAGGTCTTTCATATCGAAAGTCATCGTCCCCACCAAACATATCTTCATCAAAACCATCGTCCAAAGCACCCACCATATGTGACCTTTCCATATCTACAACACCAACCGAGTCAAACGGTTCATCTTGGATTACATTCTCAATAGCAGGGACATCGACTTTGGCACCAAAATCCTCTTCATTTGGCCTAAGTGTCTTCTCCACAACTACCTCCAAGCACTTCACACTACTACCCTTAACAGCTTCAATGTAGTTGTTCAAATCAACTATAGATGACAAACCAATCAACACATAGTGTGGTCTTTCTTTGCCGCAATCAAATCTACCTCTTAAGCTTAGTGGCCACCCAAATCTATCACGACAGTGCCCAACCAGACAATCAAAGCTCGGAGGTCTACTAAAGAACTTCACTTCTTCATGCATGCTTTCAAATTCACCATTTTCTTTCACTTTGCCACCACAAAATAGATGTACTAACCGTTCCATCTACAAATTCAACCAACAACAAAAGAACACCATCAATACCTACCCATTTCATAACCAAATCATCTAAATTCATATCTGCAAAACCCTATCAAAATAATGGCATGACCAAGCAAACATTACACATCCTCCATGCAAGACCTACCAACGTCCATGCAACACGTAGTTAACGTCGAATCCACTGCCACATTGTATCATAAACCGAATGTACGAAGCAAATCATATCAACAAACGCACAACCAATTCACAAATTCAAATTTTCTCCAAACCCTAGACATAGACAATACCATTCAAAATGGAGGGAGAACAAGCACATGGATTAATACCTTGATGAAGCAATGTACTAGGACAGTAGTGGCCGGAGTTGGGGGGAGGAGGAGCTGCGCCGGCACCTTGGCCGCCGGGCGCCGGGGACCGGCCGCGGCCGCCCTCTCCTTGTGGGGGGCCGCCCTCCCTGCCCGGCCCGCGCCCCCATGCTGAAAGGGAGCGGGGAGAGGCAGGGAGGACGGGCCGGATGGGAGGAGGGAGAGGAAGGGAGGGCGCCGGCGGAGGGGGAGGCAGGCGGGCCGGCTCGAGCGGCGGGTGGGAGAAGAGAAGGAAAATGAAGAAAGAATCGAGGCTCGGGTAGGTTGTGCCGCCGTTGCACCAGCGCCCGGCGTGACAGTTGTCACGCCGGAGTCGTCGGCGACGGGGGGGTCCCACAAGGTGCCACGCAGCCAAGGGCTCGGGTTGGTGGGGTTTTAATTGCTCGTCGCGCCGGCTTCCCCGGGCGTGACAAGGCGGCCCCCACACGGCGCCACGCCAGCCCTGGTCAACGGCCACAGCCACGCTGGGGGGTCAGCGCCCGGCGCATGTGGCGTGTGGTGAGCTTCTTTGTCACGCCGTGGCGCCCGGGCGCGACCAAAGGGGCTATGGCGCGCAAATTCTATTCCCACCGGTTTATACTTGCAATATTTTTAATTAAGGGATTAAAAAAGAAAAATTCCCACCTCCGCCCCGGCTCTGCCGCCCACCCCACTCATCAACACTTGATGCCCGGGTCGGGGTGGCGGACCGTCGCCGCCGCCGCCATGCCATTGCTCCTGGATGCGGGTTTCGCCAACCACCACGGCCGCGCCGCTGCCCGTCTCCGGTGAAGAAGAGGCCGGGGCCCGCCAACGCCCGGCCCCGCCGCCCGGCCCACCGCGCCACGCCGC
Organism: Chrysopogon serrulatus; assembly: GCA_015844335.1. Classification (NCBI taxonomy): domain Eukaryota; kingdom Viridiplantae; phylum Streptophyta; class Magnoliopsida; order Poales; family Poaceae; genus Chrysopogon; species Chrysopogon serrulatus. The sequence continues at coordinate 121,528 of JADLZL010002521.1, forward strand.
TGGCTCCCGGCTCCACGCCCGTCCGTGGCGGGCGTGCGCTCACTTGAAGCCAAAGCGCGCCGTCGCGGCTAGGTCGCCTCGCCGCCCGTTGCCACGCCTCTCCTTCCGCAGGCCGCAGCACGGCCGCATCGTTGCTGGCGGCGCCCCTCTTGCTCCACTCCGTCGCGGCCAGGTCGGTCTCCTTCACTGGCGTGGCCTCGCCGCCATCCGCTCGAGCTCCCCCGCGCCGGTCCGCGCTTCCACCCTTGGCGGTTCCCCGAGTCATTGCCTGCTCGCGTCCTCTCTCCACGCCGTTGAGCCCGACGAGTCCAGCGCCGCCTTCCCGCAGTGCCGCGGACCTGGAGGACCTGTTCGAAGAGAGCAACCTTGGAGGAGGCGGGGGCTCCGCACCATCGCTGGCTCGCTGCGGACCTCTGCGCAGCAACGTCACCATCACCATGGGGCTCTGCTCCACAAGCCCATGACCGATACGGTCCATCGGAGGCGAGGGCCGCCCGAAGCTTCCCGGAAGCTGGTGGTGGATGTGGAGGCGGAGCAGCAGAAGAGCTAGCTAGCAGGTGTGCATGTGTGCCAACCTCTTCTCTTCCCTTCCTGCTGTACGAAACCTATCAGCCAACCCTAAGCTAATTGCCTATTTGTATTCCGATCTGATCTAATTACATGTGTGCATGTATTGTGCCTACTAATAAATTCAATCCCTTCCAAAGATTATCATGCCACACCCGTGCTGTCCTTTACTGGATCTGCGCATAGCAGATGTTGAAATCAATTTCGAACACATCATCATGCATCAACAAGACAAGCTCCACGAATCTTTTTTTTTTTTTTTTGGTCAGGGTTGTCTCAATGACACAATGGCTGTTATTAGCAGGGTCGGCTGTCACCTAACACTGTTTTAATGTGCAGGGAAAACAACTGTTGTAATATTTTTATGCATGAACAGGTCAATATGATTCCCATTTTTCAGACTGAATCAGTGTGCTTTTTCCTTTTTCTTGTTTGCCCTTGAAGCGTTTGATGAAATGTGTGAGCTAATGTTGCATAACTGACAGCAATAAACGAAGTGCATATGCGACCTTTCTGATGTTTGGTTCTGAAACAACTCTAACCTTAAAGCCCACTACATGCAAGGCTTTATTTGACAGAAGAAGAATAAATAACAAAGGTAGCAAGAAAGGCCCACAGTTCAAGTGTTGTAAATTTCAAGCCTACTACATGATTTCCCTCGGGAGATAAACCAGAAAGTAAATAACAGCTGAACAAGCTACATGCTTTATTTGACAGAAGAAGAATAATCAAAGTTATTGCCATTGGAAAATCCCTGCAAATACTTTCTATGTCGATGTTCATTATACAAATGCTATATTGCTATGGATTAAAAATCTAATCTGACCTAAATCTGGTAGTCCACCTGAGTAGTGTTATATGAGCCTATGATGAGGTAGTTCAAGACTTCCAGTAATTTGCTAATCAAACTGTTGTTCTCCACGATTGCAGGAGGTGGTGAAAAGCTGCTGATCAGAGCACATCATGCATCTAATGGTAATTGTTCAAATGCTTTTTCATTGATTATCTCTACATGATATTGTTTTGCTCGAGTTATAATCTTATTTATTACCAATTAAATTTTCAGATGGATAGAACACTTTTTTTTTGTCTATTATCTCCCCAGCATTGTCTCCCTCTCTGCCCCCCACAATAAAGAAGATTTGCTAAATTTTCAGTTACTCAAAATTCAGAAAATTCGTCAGATGTATTGAATACTCAGGATGAAATCTGATGTCAATTAAGAAAAAAAAATGAGCTATCCTTAAGCTTTCAATATAAGCTGGGGTATAAGCCTTTGATCTAAAAAAAATAGATAAACTGGACATTGAGGTATTGGTTATTTTCAAAGAATGCGTGTATAATGGTCCTGGATGCTAGAAGGTCTTCTAAACTATAGTAAAAATGCCATCTAGATTTCACACCGATGTTTTTTTCATTTTTAATGAGATTTCACACCTATGTGGCCCTCTTGTTGGTTTAATTAGGTACTAAGCACTTTGATCGCATATGTATGCTGTGCCTTTTCTAATAGGGATATGTAGTGGGATACTTTTTAATTTTGTCAATCTAGAATTTTTGCTAGAGCAGAGAAATACAGGCAACTTTTTTATACCAGTTTTAAAGTCTGACATCATTCTGCACTTAGCAGTTTTTAAAGTCTGAACCGTTCTTCACTTATATTTTAGCTACACGAGTTTATTACCATAACTTAGTGGAGGGTCCTGATCAAAGTTGTTGAAAACATTTGAACATATAAAATTTGGCTGTGTGTGGGGGGTGCGGATTGGTGGTACTGGTACTATTCCTTTTGTTTGTGCTGATTCAGAGACCAACATATCAGGTGCATGCGTCTCAATTCTAAACTCAAAACTGACTTTGTAGATTACAGAGGATGTTAGAAACTCAGAGCTTCCTGTGTGGCTGTGATCATGAATGACTTTGTTTTCTGTGTCAGCATTCAGCGACAAACCAGAAGGAGATGAATTAAAGGCAATGGTAAGTTGGATCTTTTTCTCTTCATTCCAACCAATTTCCTGTTTTCCTTTGGGTGCACAAATTTTAATTGCTGCAGGTATTAAACTAAAGTAAACAGAAACAGAAGTTCATGAGCCATTATTATTAGTTTTATTCTCTGCAGCAAGTCGACACCATTGTGGTGGACTTATTAAAGGAGGAAGCAGAAAACAAACCCACATAGCTTCAATGGAGGGTCTATATTTTTAAGGAAGACATAAACCTAAGCCTTTAAGTTATGTCAGTTCAACTTACTGGAGCTCACAGAGTTCCATTAATTTATCTATCTGATTATCCAGACAAAGGGGATTTGGGATCCAACTTTTTTATGTTCAAATATTCTATTCAGTTAATTGCTTAATTGTTCGTCTATCTTAAAGATAAACTATATCATCGTTAGGTCAGATAACATCTTTTTAATACTCTGAAACCTCTCTTGATTTGAGCAATATGTTCTAAAGATCTTTGCCACCAGCAGCAGCCTCATTTTCCAAACAGAAGAAACAATCAACGCATTAAATATACATTGGCATTCTCTGAATATGAGCACTTCATCAAGCTGACATTCAATCCTCGCCAAGCAATCTAGCTGGCACAATGTCTCAATGTTCAGAAGTTCAGAGTTTCCCCCCTTTTCGAGAGGTTAGAAATTCAGAGCTAATGCAGCATATATGTTGCTATCATCGAGTTATGCTACCTTAGTGAATATTATTCTCTTCGCTTTGAGTTACATACTAAATATAGAACTATTAATGTGGCCTTTTTGTCATTCTTAAAGGTTCTTGAGCACTGTTTGTCACGACGGATTATGGGCAACTTTATGCTTGCTGGTTTAGGAATATTAAATATACAAATCTAAGTATCCGTGACTGGGGCTGTAACTAAGTTACAGCAGAGTGTACCCGTTGTCACCATTGAAAATTTTGAGACCCTGCAGCAACGCACAGGCATTTGCTAGTCCAAGTCTTATTTCGCAATTCTAATTTCGCCGAACACGGCCTCGCATGAAAAATCAGATGTAAAATTTCGTTCTCTACGATTTTCGTTTAAAGATCATCTCAATCCGAGTTACCGTTCAAAAGTTATGGCTGCTTTACTGAACATCACTTTTCTCGGCAACCTGGCGCCCGACAGTAGATCCCATCTACCACCGCCGCGCATCACATGCGCTTAGCACTTGACCTAGGGTTCATTTTGATCAATCTGATTGATCTCTAACTCGCCATGATTGGATTTACATGTATCACTTAACTCGGATGGTGGAATTCCGACCGGTACGAGTAGATCGTTACAAGACCAACACGGCAAGATGATGAACCATGGGCAGAGACTCATCTACAACCACTCATATCATCATATGCACAAAATTGAACCTATAATAAAGTAGTAACGACTTTGATGTCACTATAGGGTTATGAGGATGCTACACTAGCCGAAAAACAAAAATTTTCGACCTCATAAACCAAGATCTATTGCTAGTTACAGGTTACGAGATTACCACTAGACACGTAGGTGCAGTGAAAGACGAGCTGATGTAGTCAAACGCGTTGAAGTAGGCACAGTTGCGTGGTCATCCATCACGTCAATCCTCTCGTGTGGTTCGTCCTTGTGCTCTAGATGCAGCACCTCCAAGGAATCCCACACGTGTACGGAAGAAGCGTTGCGCCTCCGGACTGCTAGGTCCGTGAGGAGCAGAAGGCGTGAGCATGGAGGGCAATGACGGCTGCCAAAAGGCTTGGATTAGGTCTGGCCACGCCCCTTCTCTACTTATATAGGCGTCCCTAATGTGCTCCCTAGTTGGAGGCCCATTAGTAACTCTAAGCCTTGTCTAATTCGGGTCCAACCTAAATTAGTCTTCTAGCCCCTTAAGCATGCGAACCTATGGGTTCACGCACGCATTGACATGGCTCGAATACACCTACTCGTCCAATAGTTGATAGTGGCCTCTAGCAATGCATGATATGTGGACGCAAAGATCATATCAGACGAACCACCACAACTACATACATGTTATTTCCTTGCCACATGATATTTAGTTCAACTCATGGGTTAACATTTAACACAAGCATAACCATGCATTTGTTGATCCAATCACTTGAGTGATCCAGTGATATCTCTCTCAATTAGAGAGGGGCAAGTTCCTTCTTGATTGTCTATGTCTCACAGCATGTTTCCTAACCAACCCAAAGACCACCTTTATAACTACCCAGTTACGGAGTAGCATTTGACAGTCCCTAAGTAGGTCGTTTCACATGTTGAGTACATACGGCCATCTCAGGTCTAAGGATATAACGTACATGATACATAAAGAGATAATAAGAGCATCTCACATTGGGTCAGTCCAGCCCCATGTCATACATGTGCACATATTATTAGTTTGACATCTCTATGCCTGTGACTTGTAAAACATAATTATCAACTAATACATGTGCTGATCTAATATTTATGTGTGTCCTCACACGAACTCCAATCAGGGACAACATTCGAATAACCATACAGGTAAAATCGTTTCATAAACAATTCACATAATTGCCAATTGATATAAGTTGTCTTTAATGGATAATCATGAACACATAATATATCATGGATACAATCAAAATATCATCATCTCTATGATTACCTCTAGGCATACTCTAACATAAGGGTGGGTCCATTTTGTATAACATGCTCCAATAAGTGTTTCCTACTTTTTATGTCGATAAATCTCATTTGTCTCTAAATTAGGTGGTCATCAACACCAAAACCCAAGGGTTTGATTGCACTTACATAACATGATGTGCACAGTGAGATAACTAGCTTTATACCTGTCCAAGATTGGATGTGACCAATTGATGGGGAGAGCACCAAAACCATGAAGACTTTGACTCGATCTCCAAATAACTATAGAATCACAATTCAAAACTAATCCACACAAAATGGTGCAGTTATACTAGAAACCATAGAGTATGATCTAGGGGATCCTAGAGGAATCTTTTCATAAGTCCAAAAAGAACAACGAAGAACAAAGATGTGAGTAAGACACTCAGCTTTATGGCTGCAATATTAGGGTATTTATCAATTCATCAATAGTTCCTAATAACTTAGAGACAAGGGTTATTTGTACTAAAAACAACCATTTGAGTTGGGAACGAAATGGACTTGGGCCTCCACAAGATGGAAATCTGTAGTGTCTCGTGAGGCTATTGACCTTCTAAGCACTCTCCACTAATTTGGCCATAAGTCTTTATTGGAAAATCCAAAATATGTGACATTTATTGCATTGGAAAATTAACTTGATACGTGAGCTCAGAAGGCCATCCATGTATAGCATGCACCACGAAATATTGTATAATGGTACAGATTTGCACAAGATAATTTCCTGAGTAGACTTTTGGCCTTTCAAGTAGTCTGTAGTAATATGGTCATAACTCCTTGTCGCAAGGTATAAATGATGTGCCATTGGTTGTAGTGGAAATTTAACTTGATAAGCTTTCTAACAAGTCCACATGGACTTCAAAGCTTTAGGGAATCAAGAGTTATGATTGTTTCTTTCTGTTGGTCCACACTGTCATCCCAATGGTGTGTTGGTTTAGCTTCCTTGTATACCATCTCTCCGCTTGTCCGGTAGTAGCACCTTCATGCGTCAACTTTCTCTTATAGTTTTTTTACATGACTTTGTGTCAGTAGTTCTTGATTTGTACCTTCTGTGTTGTATAGTGAATGGTTGCCACTTCAAGTAGCATGCACAATTTGGCTGTCCTCATCAAGCCGCCTCTACTAGTACATAGACCATTTCTCATGACGATATGCATCCATTTCTATAGGAAGTTTGAGGTAATATATGCCACCGGAAATAAAAAATGTGGTCCCTAGTTGGAGAACACAGACGGTTCACTTAGCAAACCGTCTGTGTAAATGTACCATTGACTTGGTTAGGGAGGAGAAGTCAGCAAAAGGACCTAAGATAAGGGCCATAGGGATCAGGAAGCCAATGTGGGAGGATTATCAAAATATCCCTAGTCAAAATATGTTGAGCAGGCCTCCACTTAGTTGGAGAAAACACAAAAAGGTCCAGCTGATATAAAAAGACTGCATGATTGGTATATGAGAGCAACTTCTGTTGGCATCAACATGATCAATGCCAATATACCACCACATGCTTTTGTTAGTGGCCAAGAAAAGGCTACTGTTACCTTCGAGGACATTTGGTTGATGATAAACCTCTAGAGGATTGACGTACAACTCGTAACGGACTTTGCATTATAAGTCTCACTTGTACTAACACATACATATTTTATTATTATTGAGTTGTATTAAGATTGAATTTCTGACATGCACACATGCCTTGCAGAATGCAACATGCTCTGGAAGATATGTATTAGGGTGCAACACCAAACATTAATGATAGTAAAACGACTAGGTATCTCAGCCCAATAAAAATATGCAAGGATCAGCACACATTCAAAATCGATCATGACAATGATGAATTAAAGGAGAAAACACCTGAAGAAGCTCAGAAGTGTACAGAGGAACTAAAGAACTTTGAAGCCGAATACACCATCTACTTAGGACTTGCAATGCTTCAGTTCCAGAATAGGGAAGTTATAGTGGCCTTGTACAACTTTAGGTAAGTGTGAGTTTACATACATCAAATTCATAAACATGCATTACAAATTTACCCTAGGCAAGGAAGGACGTTGGTCCTAGACTCCGCAGATTTCGCTCCTTCAACTTATGTAACATTCACCACCATCTTAGAGTGGTAAGCTGAGATATACATGCATACTTTTATCGATGAGAGTTTGAGAATAACTAGGTGATTTTATTCGAGATCATAAGACATATAGGTTTTATAAGCTACAAGCTGATGGTACGACATATCAAAAAAATAGCAGCCATTAGAAATATTTCATAAGTAGCTAGTACGTAAATTTATGAATACTTATCAGGCATGTACAACACTTAGGACGATGTTGCAACTCAATAAACACTTGCTCAATATATAGTGCCACAAGCAACCAGCCAGATCAGTCCACTGTGGATTCTGCGTGTGCGAGTTTATGAGACAGGACATACAATACATCATGAACCCTAATAAGGTATTAGTCGTGTCTATAGTTCTGTCAATAAAGTTGCAAATGTATTATTACCAAGTGTACATATACGATGTTTATAAACTTCCTTTCCAAGCATATAATAAAGGATCAGAAATGAAAAACATGAACAACACTGTTCTATAAAATATTGTTGAGGACCTATGCTCGTTCATCATGAAAGATGTAATTCCAGCTGACAGAAAATGTCATGATGCTACTAGCGTATTAGGAAGGCCAGAGTTCAGAGTGCTAAGAGAGATTAGCGCTCTAAAACTTAGTCAACATAATTATTAGAGAACCGCCAGGTCAAAACTGTGATTTATATACATGTAGTATGATCTTTATATGGCATATGTGATGTAAATTTTCATGTGAAACCTTTATGATCGTGAGGACACAACTATGATGTATATAAATGTATCATTTAATTAAATTGTTGTTATATTATGTATTATATAATTAAATTAATTGCATGATACAATTAAATAGCTAGTTGGAAATTCAAGTTTGAACCTCTCTTCCTCTCTCACCACTCTCCCTCTTTTATAGATGGCGGTTCACCTTTGACCGCCAGTGGAAATTGGCCCCGGCATAGGTGGGACCCTAAAACGCCTACGTAAATATGTTTAGAACTGTCTATGTTGAGCTTCTGTGTACTAGTGCTTAGCGGTGGCGGCAGCCATGGTAGCGGCGCCATCAATAGGAGCAATGGGGGTGGTAGACCTGGCCATGGGGGGAAGGGGTTGGCGCAGCGAACAAGGAGGCATGTGGCGCAGCCGAGGAGGTCCGTCGCTATGGCAGTGGAGGGGAAGTCAAGCAAGAACACGAACTCGTGATACCATGAAAGAGTGTGGAGCCTGGAATAATGAATTGATTATGGAGAGGCAAAATTCGTAAACATATATAGGCAAGGAGCCACATTGGTTTACAGTGTGTTTGGTTTGTGGAGCCAAACCATGCTTCATTAGTAGGCTATTTGGTTTGAGGAACGAATAAGGTGCTCCATCATCTTCTCACTTCTCACTTTTCTTATTTGTTTTGTGGAATGGAATGAGTTGACCCATCACCACTTCATTTCTTATAAGCTAGTAATTAGTATATGTATGGGGAATGAGTTGATTCCACCAAAATTCATGGAATGAACTCATGATGCATCACCTAATGAAGCATGGTTTGGCTCCACAAACCAAACACACTATAGGTGATGCATCATGAGTTCATCCCATGAATTTTGGTGGAATCAACTTATTCTCCATGCATATATACTAATTATTAGCTTGTGAGAAATGAGGTGGTGATGGATCAACTCATTCTATTCCACAAACTAAATAAGAAAAGTAAAGAATGAGAAGATGATGGAGCACCTCATTCCTCCAACCAAATAGCCTATTATAGAACCAGTACCAATGGATTAAGGACCCTTGCCTATTCAATACAAAACAATTAAAAGAACCTTACTTATGCTATGATCCCACACAAGGTAGAGCACATGCCTAGTATGGCCAGTGCAACCTCATGCAAAGGGTCCATAGGACCTGCCTAAAAACACATTGCTAACACTACACTGAATGCATATATTTCTTCATCGACAATAGCCTGTTAACCTAAACCTACAAAGACAAGTTGTATATATATATATTCATGTGCATGAAAGCGGGATAGGAGATATATCACATATGTACTAACATATATATATGTACTGTACATGCAAGCAGCTGATTGTTCAGGTAGCAGGCCATATTTTGTGGATGAGACCATTTGTTTATACGCATAATAAATCCATGAAACCAAAGGACTAAGGAGATAACAAATTAGTACTATGACAATGTTTCTGTATTATGTGACCACTGTTATATCTGAATATTAATCCTCAAAAAAAAATCTGAATATTAATTTGACAATGTTTGTTGATCGCTGCGCGAGCTCAGCGCATTTCCCTTTTTTTGCATGAGCCTGCTAGTTAGTTGCGGTCTGATTTAATTTCCATGTGCTTTGTTACTTATTCAGTATTGTGTGTGATCCTGCTAGTTTGGTTAGACTGGTGTTGAGAAACTGAGAAAGCTTGTATGTGTTGCGTATATTAATTTTCTTTTGGATGTCAATATGCATTTTCTGTTAGCTGGATGTTCATTTTCTGCCAACTATGGTCCTCATGGTAGGCAATAACAAAGTTCTGCAATCTGATTATGATGTAGTTCACCACCATTAGCCAATGCAAATTTTTATAAAACAACAAATTTACTACCCCTTCTGTGAATATGCATTCTATGTTAGCTAGTACTAGTACTGCCCTCAAACGTTCCTCTGGTCTTCTTATATAGCACTTCGTGTTATGCTCGCTTTTACCATGTTAATTGGAATGTTTAATCACTGGCTATGCTTGTTTTGTACTCCGTCAGCAGTTAATGGGTCTTTTGTGTTAGTGCCATTTGGAGTAGTATGTATGTTGCTACAATGTTAAGATACACTAGCTCAGGTTTGCAGTTTCCAGTCCATTTCAGGGATGTAGAATGCAGATGACTGTGCAACACCTACCCTTGAGAAATCATTGTGTGTTCCATGCCTGATAATTAAATCATTAGTTTAAATCCTTTGTTCATCTGACCCTACTACCATGTGTGTTCAGATAACTGTTCATTGGTGAATATCATTTATTAGATATAGATGCGGCCACAATTGCAGTTCAACCATTAGTCTAATTTAAAATATCACCTGAGATTTGCAGCTGGGCTAGATCAATTTAGTCGGTGATAGTTGTAGTTGTAGCACATATCATTATTATTCATTTTGATGCTGCACCTTTTCTAGAAATAGGAATCTCAAACTGGACTGCAAACTTCCGGTTTCAGTAGTTACTTATGCAAGGAATCTATGTAGTATGTGGATTGTACTAGATGTTTAATGAACCCATGTAGTGTTGATTGTACTAGATGTTTAATGAACCCATGTAGTGTTTAAATTTATGTACAAAATCACTAGCTATCAATCTTCTTAACCTGGTCTTAAGATATTTTTCATCGTTGTTCTAAACTTCTGTGATGACAAAATGTTTATTGATTCAGGCTTGACTATGCAAAACATTGAAGAGACAAGATGCAACATCAAGATGATACATCAAATCTGCTAGAGCTCAAATTGCCATGATGTCTTTTTTATGTTTATTTCCTAAACTGGATGTAGCTACATGTTTGTCTTTACTTCCATAATCTAAAAGTTCACGCAAATCAGTGTAAATTATGCATAAGTTTCAGCTTGGGCGACGTCATTTATAAATTCTCTATGCTTTTCTGATTTTTCTAAATATTTTGCATCATTAGGGATTTGTATCCCAATGTTTTTCAAATGGTAGCTAATAATCTTTGTCTGATGGGGATTCTAGTTTCTAGGGTAATATAGGTGAAGTGCAGGTAGTAGAATCCCCTTGGGAGTTTAAATCCACACGGGTTTTCTGGCCTAGCACCAAAGGAGCCCTGATGGGTTCCTCGTAACTCATAACAGCAACACATATTGCTTACTATTTGTTTGTCTTATCAGTCGACTTATCAGCCAGCAAGAACAGTATTTTCTCTTAGAACAAATAAGACGATTTATCTTATCTGCCGGCTTTTAGGGCTCTGTTTGGTTGAGCTGTGGCTTTTGAAAAGCTGCTATGACCTATGGACTATGGGAAAGCGGCTATGAAAAAACAATTGTAGGAAAAGCAAAAGGCCGTTTGATTAGAGCAGCTTTGAAACTGTAAGCTATGGAAGACATATTTATAATGACCCTGAAGACAAGTGCAATTGTGTATATACAAGTTGCTCTACAAACAAATTTGTCTACTAATTTGCAAGTAAATGACTATTTTACAAAGAAAAGACTTTATAAGCTTGTTCTCATTGTTTGAACTGCGAGTACATGAGCAGTTGCAGGAGCTTGCTAGTAGAAGCGCATCGGAGATGGCATTGGGAAGGAGTTGTGCTTCCTCCCGCCGGCCACTGGGAAGGGCTCGCACCAGGGATGGGGAAGAGGGGCTCACGCTGGCCGTCGAGGATAGGGAAGGAGCTCACACTGGCCGCCTGGGATGGGGAACGAATTCACGCCAGCCGCCTAGGATGGAGCAAAAGCTTGCACCGGCCGTTGGGATGGGGCGTAAGGTTGCACCGCCATGAAGAAGGGGCTCACGTCGGCCATGGGGCCCCCCCCCGCCGGCGAATTTGTCGACCGGTCGGCTGCGTGCAGCACGCTAACCCCCCCCCTTCCCCCACCTTCGATCCCGCACTATGGCAGCCCACAACAACATTTGATGGCCCAGGCGTGGCCTAATAGAGCACGCGATTGCGCTTGTTGTGGATTTTTCGCTCTTTCCGTCAACACATGAGACCTTTTCCATCGTAGGTGCGATAGGTAAGTTTCTTTTTTTTTATTTCTTTTTTCTTTTCTTTTTTCCTTTCTCTATGTGTTGTCTTATTCTTTGTTTTTATTTTTAATTTTATTTCTTTCTACATGTTTTCTTCCCTTTTTTGTTTCCTTTACTCATTTATTTTTTATTTCTCCTTCTTTATTTTACTATGTCGCCTTTCATTCTCCTTTTCATTTTTCAATATTTTTATCTTTTCTTATAAATGTTTCTTTGTCAAAATTAATTTTTATTTATTTTATATTTTCATGTTTTAATGTTTTTATTTCTATTTATTTCCTTCTATTTACTTCTCTTTTTTATTTTTTATGTTTCATGTAGAATTTTTCATTTTGGTTTTCATCTTATATTTTTATACTCTTGTTATTTTTTTATTTAATTGATTTCTTGCTTTAGTTTTTCATTTTCTAGTTTTTTTCATTTAATATGTTATATGAGATACTGGTATGTTTGTATAGTTATTTATATTTTTATTTGCTTTGTTATTTTACTCTAATTAATTACTTTAAAAATTTTAGATTTTATATTTTTTATTTCTAGACACGTTTAGTGTTCACATAGTATGTCCTACGTGGTGTTCTATGGTATTTTTTGTGATGTTCTATGATTTATTCTATCATGCGCACGTATTATAATGTGATGTTCTATGATGTACTTGTGATATCCACATAATATACATATGATGTTCATGGAGTATACATATGATGTTCCATGATATATTTTTATTTAAAAAAATTTGCCTTTGGACCTTTGCAAAGTGCTTAAGCTCTTTCTTTGCTAGACACCGAAGAAGTTAAAATTTCTTTGAGTACACCTTGATTCTTGTTGAATTTGTAGGTGGACACCACACCCAACCAAATATTTATTATAGAATAGATATAAAATTATATAAGTACCACAAAATTATACCATAAAATCTGTTAGACTCTATATGATGAGAACTACGCAATAAAATATTATTTTGGACTGAAAATAACTATTTTCGCTCTCTTCATAAATAAACAAAGTTAACCATAGTCAAATTAAAGTTTATTTATAAAGAGAGACAAAATTTGTGGTATAATTTTATGGCACTTATATGGTTTTATATCTATTTTATAAAAATATTTGGTTGGGCGTGGTGTCCACCAGCAAATTCAATAAGAATTAAGACGCCTTCAAAGCAAATTTCAACTTCTTTAGTGTCCAACAAATGAAAAAGTGCGGTGTCTAGTGGTAAATTTTCCCTTTTATATATTATGTACGTCTTTTTTCTCTTTTTCTGGTTTCTATCGTTCATTTATTTTTCATTTCTTCTTCTTTATTTTATTATGTCACCTTTTTTATTCTCTGTTTCACCTTTTTATATTTTTATTATTATTTTGTAAAGAATTTTATTGATAACAATAATTTTTATTTATTTTATATCTTCTTGTATTTATGTTTCTATTTGTCTTTCTTATCTTATTTTTACTTCTCTTTTCATCCTTTTATGTTTCATGTGGAATTTTTCATTTTGGTTTTCATTTTATATTTTTATAGTCTTGTTATTTTTTATTTTAATTGATTTCTTGTTTTAGTTTTCTATTTTCTAGTTTTTCATTTAATATGCTATATGAGATACATGTATGTTTTCATAGTTATATGTGATATTTCTAATTTTATCATTTCTTTTATTGTTTGAGCTATTTATTTTTCTATATATGTTAATTTGCTATTTATGTTTTTATTTTCTTTTGTTGTTTTACTCTAATTAATTATTTAATAATTTTAGCTTTTATACTTTTTATTTCTAGATACATTTGGTGTTCACATAGTATGCATGGGATGCTCTATGATATTTTTTTTGCTCTATGATTGATTCTGTCATGCACACACATCATGCATGTGATGTTCTATGATGTACTTTTAATGTTCACATAACATACATATGATGTTCACATAGTATATATGTGATGTTCTTTGATGTATTTTGTGATGTTCACGTAGTATATACATGTGATGTTCTCGATATATTTTATAATGTTCATGCGGTATATATGAGATGTTCTACAAAATATGTATACATGTGATGTTTTAGGATGTATTTTGGATGTTCCATGACTACGTTTGTGTACTTATAGGATATTCTGTGATGTATTTTTATCTAAATAGTATCCATGTGATATTTTTTTACCTTATGACTTTTTTATCTTTACTAATTTTTTCTATTTATGTTATTCTTTATTTTAAGTTGGGATGTTTATGTAATAATAAAAACTAGATATTCCATGATTATGGGTAACATGAGAAGTTGTGTAATATATATATATATATATATATATATATACGGCGGCGCTTATTCTACACTCTAGGTGTAGAACATTATTCTACACCCAGTATCTAATATTTCGATATCTTGATAAATACTGACAAAAAATACTAAACAATACTAAACCGCATTTAGTATAAGTCAGTAATTGGCATTCAATATTGTTCAATATTTCTAAATTTTCTTCAGTATTAGTCAGTATTAGCTACTGCGTGTAGAATAATATTCTACACCTAGGGTGTAGAATAGCACGTGATATATATACTATAAAAGAGCGAAGGAATTAGAAATAGACTCTCACCTTGATGTTTTCTACCCACCTTTATTTTTGTCCGTTAGATTTACTTAAGATTCAGATCTGACGCATCTAAATCATCAACCATGATCTAACAAGCGGACTAATCATGTAAACATGTAAACATTTACGCGCATTTCTCTCCTAAAGCCGCACTTACCTCACGTTTTTTCTCACCCAGGATTTTTCTACCCACCCGTAATACCCGGCCTCCCTATTCCGGTGAAAACAAATCTAAAAGAGAAATCCAACGTGTCTCCTATTCACGTGTCCTGTGAGAAAACAAACTCCTTTTCTACTTGCCTCACATCAGATTAATACTAGGACATGGACTATGTATCGACATAGATTGAGCTGGCTGCCGGCTAGCGTTCAGCACCTGAGACAAAGCTGTCCCAATTATTTTTGCACAGTTACATCCATGGTTCCGAGCACAGGGCATCGACCGGGAACAAGAGATACGCACGGTGCAGCCGCCGCACACTGCTGCGATCACCTCGCTCGTCGCCTCTGATCCCACGACAAGCCGCTCTCCATCAAGCTTTGCTGTCCCGAGTTCACATAAAGGTCTTCTTCAAGCACATTGAATCCTAGCAAGCTCTGTTATTCGAAAGCAAGCGAACAAGCCCTTCGACTTCTTGTGCATCTGTCTCAAGCCGCTCTCCATCAAGCTCTGTTGCCCTGAGGGCCCTTCGACTTCTGGTGCCTCTAATTTATTAAAATATTTGATTTTGTGTTGTGTCCCGAGAGCCACACTACAATCTACTATTTTGTGTTGTCCTGAGGGCCGTTCTTGGTCCTACATGGCACCGACGGCGGCGTCGCAGATGTGGCACCTTAGTAGCCTGGAAATGGGAACATGACTCACATTCCCGTTCTCATGTTCCATGTTTCGGGAACGTCTGCGTTTCTGCAACGCGAATGTTCCTGTTTCCATGTGTAAAATAATACCTCAAGTTCTTATTTTCGTTCCCGTTCTGGAACATTCACGCTCCACTTTGTTGTACTTGGCACCTGCTGTTGATGCCCTCTCTGAATATTCAGCAGGATCAGCTGTGCGCAACGCCAGTGGCGGCAGAGGGCATACAACCTACGTACACAGGTTAATCCTATTTCTCATTGAGTTAAAGTTTCAGATTTTGCACAATGTATATCAGGTGGAAGTATATAGGTTAATCCTATTTCTCATTGAGTTGAAGTTTCATTTTCTGCACAATTTATAATAGGTGGAGGAGAAATTAATATTTGACTACTAATTGCTTCATCCTAAATTATAAGACGTTTGACATTTTTTAACCCTAAGTTTGACCATACGTCTTATTCAAAAAATTTGTGCAACATAGCCAAATTTAAGTTATTCTTGAAGAAATTTAAGTTATCCGTGAAGAAATTTTATTAATAAAGCAAGTCATGATAAAAGAAGTGATATGAATAAGACAGGTGGTCATGGAGAGAGTAATAAGGTGCAATTTTTTCTATCGTGGGAATTTTTTTTCTTAAATTTGCTATTTTGCATACCTGACCGTTCTACACTCTATTGGTTTTATTCCCGCCATGTTTTTGGAACTTTAATAGTCTAAGTCAGAATGATGCATCATTAGTTTGTCTAATAATTTCGATACAGTAAATTGGTCATTGCCTCATGATTAAGATACTTCAAAATTTTGAAAATATAATATCAAAGTTTATAGTCACGATCATGAGAAAGTGGCCAGTAAGTGAACTACATTATCATTGTTGTTTTCTGCATACAGTAATGAGATGTTCAGGGTGTTCATAGAATGAACGTAAGTATGGCTTTGATATCACATTTATCAATGTTCTTTTCTCGTGCAGTCTGTGGTAGTCTTGTGAAAAAGAATAAATCATGGCATCAATTCTGATGCAATGAATTAGCTGAACTCATGGTATATACTGATTAGCTTGTTCGTTGTTTCTTCTTTAATTTTTTTCTAATTCTTTATATTCATCTTATAGTTTTTTTATAAATAGACATGTTTAACTTCTTAGACGAGTCCATAAATACATTTAGTCTCCATATAGTAGTATAGTGATGTTTAATAGACAGCATAAGCTACAATGTAGTGCTAATTTTAAGCGTATTTGAGTTGGATAAGTATGGCCAGAATTTTCTCCCTCGCTTTCTTGGTCATGAGATGGCCTTCCTAGGTTTTGTTCGTGTGGAAAAATACCATCCTTTGTTGGATTTGGTGTTCTTTTTGTTGTAACCTATGGTTGGGTAAAAGCTGCTCTTCACAGATTATTGTAAGTCTGATGCCCTTGCAAGTGATGCTGGTGCTAAAGGCGTTGAGGAGCATGACACCGACATCAACGCGTGCAGTATTGGTGAGAAGCTTTCTGCCATAGGTGTGATATCTGACCCTCCTACCTCCTCCTAGAGAAGATCACCCCCCTCCTTAAGATTTCAGTGCATTTGTGCTGCACTTGATCTTGCGATTCATTAGTTAATTAGGGATCTAATTGCTATGTGCAAATCTGAAATTAAGCTACACAGCTTCATTCTCCCCCATATAGTTGTCAGAAGTACATAACTTGAATTACCCAATATTGATCTTTGCATTTTACAAAAATTTTGAACCATTTTGTTAAAATAGTAAAACATAACACTGGTTCTATTTCAAGTGAGAACTGTACTTTCAAAAACTTTTACTATCATGTTGTCTAAAGTTTGTTTCTGCAACTAACGTTACCTAATTGTTGGATTTTAGTTAGCGGCAAAGATCTGATAAATCTACATATAAAAGGAGGATTGCATCTCCGCATTGACCCTATGAACAATACAATTTTAATTTTGACTAGGCAAGTTAGATTGAACTAGGTGATCCCCTATTATACGAGTGATGTTGACAACATTTTTTATGAAGTTTATATACTCAGCAGCAAAACTTTGTTTATTTAATCTTGTGAGTATGCAATATTTATTAATCATAAATTATAGCCACGTGTGTGTCGCACGTGCATGTTCACTAGTGTATACTCCCTCAATATCTTATATAAGTGTTCACTAATGTATAGTCCCTCCATATCGTATAAGGAAGACGTTCTGGTGGCCAGGTGATTTGGTGGCCAAGCGATTTGCAGTAAAAGAAGACGTTCTAGCACCAGATCAACAATTTGGACACGATTCCCCTAGCCAGATGAAGCGCGCCGGCCGACCGTTCGCATGGTCTCATTATTAATCCCAAAAATTGTGGCCGTAAACGTAAAAATAGCATAGCCACCAGGTCTCGAACCATGGACCTTTGACCTCGGGCTGTGGAGAGTTTACCAGCTGAGCTATGATAGATTGATGCATAGGTAGCACCCGTATCTATATTTAATAACGGCATGACAGAAAAACTAACACCTAATTAATTACTCCTTGGTAATCGTACTCATGTCCTAAACGTCATCTAATTAGGATACGGAGGGAGTATATATATATTTGCTTCATATAGGGTGGTAAATAATATTCAACGCGCCCAAACCAACATACAAGTAAAACCAACGCTCAACCATAAAAAGAACCACTGTAACCGTAACATGATGACCAAACCTTATTTGTGTTGTATATCCCAACCAAACCGTACAAATTATCCTCATGATCATAAAAGTCCAGGGTATATTATATACTCCACCCTTCATTTTCCTCCCTAATTTTTCTCTCCTGTCTCATTTTGCTAGATCCAAATCGGCTCCCCGTTCCTTTGGTTCCACTGGCGACGGCTCCCCGTCCCATCCCCTCGGACCCACCAGCGGCAGCACCCCGCCGCCATTTGCTGCGGCATCTGGATTGTGGGCATCCGGATCCTGTGTCGGCAGTAGCATCCTCGGCATGCATCTATTACCTCGTGGCAGATCTGCTAAGCAGGTTCAACCTCCATTGAGTTGATGCAAGCGGGGACTCGACTAGTAGGTGGTGTGGCCGTGTGGCATCATTATTCTCGTGGATTCCGATTTTGATCTCATGCGGGAGATTTTGTTGCAGCCTCGTCGAGGTGACATTGCGGACGTGAAACCAATCCCTTCACCAGTTGCTCGCTCGTCTTGGGTACAGATGTCTGTTGACGTTTTCTTCATGGATTTTCAATTTTTTTTTGTCAAATTTGGTTCCAGTTTAAAGACTTCTAGTCATGGAGGTTTAGTGTTTTGTTTCAAATTTCTGTAAGTGCTGTGGCCGCAACTTTCTTGGATTCGAAGAGTTTTAGTATATGGATTTAATTGATTTTTTTTTCATGATTTCGATTTTGCCAGATTTTTGTATGTACTGATGGATCTTGTAACATTAGTTGAGATGCCGGATTTAGATGCCATATTTCACCTTGATTTAATTACTAGTAAGAAACTAATTTTGTAGTAGTTTGCATAGAGATATTGACTTCGTAAATTTACTACTCAGTTGCTTCACATACTGAATTTACGGAATCACAAACTGAATTTGCGGTCTCAGCATCTCAGTCTTTTCTTTTACGGACAAAAATCAATCAGACTGCTCATTTCCTTTTACGGCTGCATGACCATACAAATCGATTTGCTTTCATTATTACTATTTTCATTATGTTAAATTAGATTGAACAAAATCTTACTATACTAATTAAGAAATGTTTAGAGACCAATTATTTCAATTATACTACCTAATTTGTGTAAATTGCTTAATTATTACTACGAAATCACGCTAAATTAGGTGAAAAGGAGTCTTAAATCGTAATATGGTTTCCTAAATTTTGGGAAATTTGGGAAATGAATAATTCTGAAATTTGTCCATAAAGAGTCAAGAATCATTCAACGCAATCACTGATTAATGCTGGAGCGTCATCTATGGTGTGACCTTTTTAGCTAGAAAAAGCTTTTTACGGTTGTGGAGAAAATAATTTTACTACTAAAAGCAATTACAGTTCATTAAAAAAAGAAGCAAAAAATACGGTTGACGGTTCATGGACCAAAAAAAAGAGCAACAATTGCGGTTCTAAAAAAAACAACAATTACGGTTTAGGAACATTAATGCTTGTCACTTCAGACTCCAAAGTGCAGACAAGAAAAAAGGAATCTTACTATTAATACCTTTTACTAGGTAGCCTGCCCGTGCGTTGCTACGGAGTAACAAATTTTTGTACTAAAACACACGGATCACATGATAAAATAATAATACTGTAAACTTAATTATCGATATTAAAAGTGAAGGTCACCGCCTCACCGGCAGACTGTCAGTTAGAACCTTCAAGCATTGACCATCTATATCTAAAAATTGTGGAACGATATTGTATACCCTGTTACCTTCAAGCCAACAATACCTTTCTTTCAAAAAAATAAATGCAACATCATGATGAGGCTCTACACAAAGCACAAAGGCCCAAGAGAAGTAGAGTAATGCAGGAAGACTGCAAAACCAATAGGCAATGGGTCAAATAACTGGTTAGAGCAATGTATCTATTCTTCTTTCTTTGAAAAAAATAATCTATTTATTTTTTTGTTCACAACTAAGATTTTACAACATGGAGAAAAGGCAAGAGTGTAACTTTGTCTCCTCTCTAAGACTATCCGCACTCTTCATCTTCTATATTTATTCTCTAAAAGAAATATTATGTCCTAGTCATTGAGATTTTCTCCTCTATACCACTTTCTCTCGCACCCAACCATCCTCTATATTCATTCTCTATATCAATAGGACTCATACGTCATACTCTACTTTTTTCTCCCCCTCCTGACCTCTCTCCTCCTTGCTCCCTCTCCACCCGACCTCTCTCTCCATGGCACATGGGTAGAGGATGCCCTGTATAGCGCTACATATAGTGGATGGTAGAGCTCACGCTATTTTAGCGTGACCTTTACAGGGCACTGCTGCAGGCCCCCCATCCATTATATGCTCCTGCAGGAGCACATACCGGTCTCCACTACAGTCAGTCCAACCTTCCTTCTAGCCTGTTAGGTGTATAAGCCGGCCCTGTGGCACTGTTGTATAGGCTACGACAATTCATCCTCAAAATAGAATGGGAAAAAAAAAGAGAGGGAACATGATAGGAGACCATGAATAAGTGTTCTTAAACATAATTGTACTGAACCATTTATCAAATGTAAAAATGGTTTGTGATGGGAGTAAAAAAATTAGACGGTCTAGACTTGATCTCTCTTAGGTTGCTAGGACATGTTGGAGCTCTTCTCTCTGCATCAATCAATCCATAAGCAACCAATGTTGTGACAATATTTCTTGAAATAAAATGTTGTGACAATATTTTTTGAAATAAAATGTTGTGACAATATTTTTTGAAATGAAGGGACTTCATGGTTGTAGAAAATATGTGTAGCTCGTCACATATCAAGGCAAAACTCCATCCTGTATTTCATCGCAGTTGTCGGAAACTATCAAAATCTTGAGGCACTGCAAGCCAACAGAAGCAAAATTAGTGCAGCTCGAAACAAAACTGTGATAATAAGAACACCATGGTGCAAAGGGAAAATGGACAATGGTATACTGCAATTGCAAATGCCTGATCAACACTTACATATATATTAGTGGTAAGTAAATTAAGCTATGGTGATGGAGGAGCCGTCGCAAGCTGGGTGCACTCTGCTCAAACTGTGGTGTAGAGATATATCGGATTTCAGGTAATCCATTCTTACATTTTTATTGACTACTTGCTGCAGATTTTGAAATGATTATCTTGGTCCCCAATACAGAAATCAAACATTATTTATTTGGTCCTGAGATAATATCAGAACAGAAAAGGAATGATCCGTTCTAAAATACTTGGCTGTATACTTGTATTACTTTGAACCGAACCTGCAGCACCAGACTCCAAATTAGACATGAGGAACTCAATATTATTTATGAAATCCAATCACGAGGACTCAACACCAGACTCTGAATTAGACCTGCACATTGCAAAATGGAACAACTTCAAGAAACAACTAAAATGGATATTGGATCACGAGGGTACATACCTGAAGGTAAATCTTGAGGTGGTAGAAGGTGAGGCCCTTGATTCCTATAACCCTCATGAGTCTTTGGAGTTGATTCCTATAACCCTCATGAGTCTTTGGAGTTGCACCACGTTACATGCATTGTCTAGATAATGCCAATTTCAAATTTCTAAGATAAACAATCCCTTCAATAAAAGTTGTCAAATTTGAGAAAATAAACTTATCAGCAATTGGTTCCTCTGTTGCAAAATGAAAGATCACAATTCACAAGCACGGCGTTCTCTGGTTAGGATGAGCAGCTGCTGGATCAGAGAAGTCACCAGTAAGTATATTTGGATCAGAGAACTCACCAATAGATTCTAATCTAATCTTCTAAGACAAACCATCATATGAGCAACCACTCTCTGTTTAGGAAATCCAGTTAACAATACTCTACTCCTCTGCTATCTGCCCCTGCAAGGATTCACAACTGAGGATTACCATCTCGTCATTCTCCTCGTCAACCCTCTGCCTCTGTGAGGCGCTCACGGACTTGACCGAGGGAAGCAATATCTACAGGAGGAAGGATCGACATGATCAAAGGAAGGAAGAATCTACTGAAGGAAGGATCCACGAAAGGGAGAAAAAGGAAACGAGACGCACGATGCGTAGAGGCGGGAGCAGCGATCGGCATGTGCGTGCGGGGGCATAGTTAGCGACGGCGGCGCGGTTGCCGGCCCGCCACGGCAGATCGAGGCGGCGCTGCACGGATGGGACGGAGCCACCCCGCGATGCCCTTGGCCGGGGAAAAGCGCCCCGTGCGCTGCCCGCAAAATCAATAGTCATTGCAATGGGATCCCCACCGATGCCACCGCCCTGCTCGTCCTCCATCTCATCATTCTCCTCGCCCTCGCGACAAAGGTGTTCAACGCCTCTGCCTTGGGACAGATAGTAGCGAGCAGGTGTCGCCGTCATCTGCGCTGGGCAACGTCGAGGACAAAGTGGTGAGCAGGTGTCGGCTCAGCGAGTTGTCGTCGAGGGCTTCTTGGATGAAATCGTCGCCGTCGCCGTCGCCGTGTGCGTTGAGGATGACGAGCATTTGAGGGCGGCACGCAAGGGGCAAGTGCCGAAGGTTGCACACACGATGGTCAGGTGGTGATCGTGTGATGTAATTCTCGCCTGATTGATTGATGGCGGTAGTTTCCTTCTTGATTGGTTGCATGGCTTCCTTCTTGATTGCACATGCACGATTCTTGTTGGCATGCACCATTGATTGCAGGATTGCACGGAATTGAATTTCCTTTCACTGGACAGGAGTTTCCTTTCGCAGGAGGCAGAGCGACATCGTGAGCGTGCGATTACCGCACCAAAGAGCGGTCTTACTTTTAGTCTTTTTAGTTGTGGGAGATTATTTCGGTTTGCTTCCTGAGCTGTTGAATGCTGCGCACAAGACACGTTTACGGTTCTGGTGCTGCGACAGGTTGCACGTCGATGACTTTTTTACTTTTGCGGGGTTAATTGGTAATCAACTTTACGGTTGAGGAGCGGGCTCATCGGAGCTAGAGCTGCGTCAGCTTTCCACGGGCGGGCGCGTCAAATATTATTAAGAGCGCATCAAATAGCATAGTAACCATAAAAACATCCTCGCAAGAGTAATCAGCCTTATGCGACCATAAATCCTTCCGCAAGCGTAAAATATACTCCTGTACGAATAAAATTGGAGACACCAAATTTTCTAGACTCATTCACCGCCCGAACCGTAAAAACACCCGTCTTAAACCGTAGAAACATATTGTACATTTCACCGTTATATAAATAAACCAGCGAACCCTATCTCTCATTTCTCCCATCATTTTCTCTCTCCTCAAATTTCTCAAATCAAGTCCCCTCGGCGGTGCCACCGCCCGCCCGTCCTCCTCCACTGGCGGTGCTCCTCGGCCATTGATGCAGCGGGCCTCCTCCGGCCACGAGGACACCTTGTCCTCATGCAATAGCGGCATCCCATCGGCGCGGGCAGACTCGCATGGATGGCGCCCCTCAACGGCGGCGCGGTGGTGCTGCAGCATCCCGCTCCTCCTCACCTCCCGGGGTCGTCGACAGTGGTGAGCAACACGCAAGGGCACTCACACTCTAGAGGAGGCGGTGGGCCCTCCACTCGCTTGACGGGACACTGGTGGTGGCGCACATCTCGTCCCGCCCCGAGCATGGTGGCAGCGCCGCGAATTAGGTGCGCCAGCGGCGACGGTTTCCCTCAAACAATGGCGTACGAGCTGGTGCCGATCTCACCCGACGGCCAACGACGTGCTCCTCCACCAGATCGACAGTGGTGCATTTGTTCTCCAAATCAGAGACGTCGCACTCCTCCACTGATTGTGGGGGTTTAGATCCCTATACCCTCACGGCTGGCCTTGGGCCTGCTCAGATGGGGCAGCCCAGCCCGCAAGACCAAAACCAATCGGCCTCTTTGGCCTGGTCGGACTCCCAGGCGGACAATCAAGAGTTGCTTATCGTGCAAGGCAGCTAGTCGGTTAGGAAACCAATTATATCCTAGTTAGATACGATCTGTATGTAACCGACCATATCGGGGATCTCCGAATCTGTAACCCTGCCCTCGGACTATATAAGGCGGGCAGGGACCCCCTCAAATGCATAACTTTTTCAATAACAGAAGAGCAGGACGTAGGGTATTACGCATCTAGCGGCCCGAACCTGGGTAAACCATGTGTGCTGTTCTTCCTGTTACGTCTTGCTTGTAGTCTAAGCGTGCCTCCACCAATAAATCACTACCATCGGTATACCCGTGGTAGAGTGCCGCCGATATTTTGTCAACAGTGGCGCGCCAGGTAGGGGTGCCCGTATAGATTTCGAGACAAGCAAGATGGTTTCCTTCGCCGCTTCCATGGAGTTCAAGACAGGTCGCACTTTCACCGTCGGTTCCTTCACCTGGACCACAGGCGTCAAGACCCTCACCGGAGCCACAGATGAAGCACGACCCGCCTCAACATCGGCATCTCGAGCTGCACCGCCAGCTCGCCAATCTTCGGGATCAGGCCCGAGGACGACGGTCCCACAACGGCGTCGTCGCTAAAGAAGCCAAGCTGATAACCACGACCTGATCCGATCTATCCATCAGGTCGGAAGGGGCCTGGTAGAAGTACTCGATCGCCTGGAGTCGACCTAGGATCGACCCGACGACGAGGGCTTCACCCTTGTCCACTGACGCCGACGTAGGGCTCAGACTCGTGTCAATCCACTTCGCCGCCCAGATCCAAATCTGGCTGCGGCTCGACCTCAGCGTGGCCCTCAAGCCCACGTCGACCAGCTTTGCCACCCAGATCCAAATCTGGCTGCAGCTCGACCTCGGCGTGGCCCTCAAGCCCACGTCGACCAGTTTCGCCGCCCAGATCCAAATCTGGTCGCGAGTCGACCTTGGCACAGCCCTCAGAACCGCGCCAACCCGTGAGGCCGTCCAGATCCAAATCTAATGGTTATCCGACCACCACCCGGGCCTCGAGTTCACCTTCGGCCGCAACCGGCGCCTGGAGGGGCTAACACGGGGCATAATGCCCAGAACATCACGGGTCAAAGCCAGTTCCCCTTCGGGATAGCTAATGCCTCAACGGCATATCAACGACAGGTGGGAAGCCTGTTCTAGAACCAAGCTCCACCCCAGGCACCTCCGATACAACTCCTCGAGTTCCAGCTCGACGGAACGGCCAGGCACGTCATCACTGCGTCCACGGCGAATGGGCCTCCAGCGGTTCCCAGTCGACCGCTAAAGAAGGTGGGGGTTCGAGTTCCATCTCTGGGCTGGATGGAGCGACCGCTTCTGCAAGCTCCGCCTCCACGGCAGACGACGATGAATTCCCTCAGCGGATCAAGGATCTGCTCGGCGCAGACAAATACCCAGAATTCCCTCCAGGGTTCGGGGGCGCGGTCTTCAAAGTCAGCATTGACGAACCACCCCCCGTCCTCAAAACCCCGGAGCAGGCGCAAGCGAGGGTGGACCGTAACGCGGACGGGGCACGATGTCGCGCCCCCGGGCGGCGGAAGGCGGCGCGCCCCCCTCGGGGCAATGATGGAGCACTGTCGTCGCGGCCGCCGTGGCACAACCTGCGCCAGCCGCGGCACAAGCCATGCCCGCTGCTCCGCGGCGCAACCCGCCACCACGCAAAGGAGAAGGCTCCAACCTCGCAATCTCGAAGGTGAATTCGACCTTATCGAGGGGAACGACAGGTCCACAAGACTTCCAGCGCCAACATCGCCGTCGGGGTGCAGTAGCTCCAAGGCATGCCAGCCACCCCCGCGCTCGAAGCCGTCCTCGATCACCTCAAGGCCGCAGAGGCACAAGTCAACTTCATGCGTGAGAACTCAGCTGGGCCGTCTCGTAGCCGCCACCCCGCAGCACGCGCCGGGGCCACTGAAGTCAGGCAGAAGAAGGGGACGCCAACGACTGAGACCAGGAGAGTCATCAAGAAACTCAGGTCAACCCCAGCCAAGGCCGTAACCATCGCCGCCAGGAGGCCGGCAACAGACGACCACACCGAGCGCCCCAGGAAGTTGACCAACCTCACCAGGATGACCTCTGCCACTTCATCGATGACAGATACTAGGCTCGATACGGGGCGCCCGGTCCTAAGTCATTTCCTAAACGACTCCGCCAAGTCCACTGGCCAAGAAGCTTTGAGATTGGGAACTTGAGGCATTACGACGGCAAGGCCAACCCCAAACAGTGGATCGTCATTTACAAGATGACCGTTCAAGCAGCAGGAGGCGACGAGCAAGTCATAGAAAACTACCTTCCGGTAGTGCTCGGCAAACCCGCTAACCGCTGGCTGCTACGCCAGCGAGACGGCTCCATCCACAGCTGGCTGCAACTCCGGCAGATGTTTATCAAAAACTACAAACCCACCTGCGAGCAGTCCGGCACCAAATACGAGCTCGCCCAGATCCAGGACTCTCCTCATGAGTCTCTATGATGAGGACGATGGCAAGAACCCAGGCCATGCCTACAAGGACCTAGAGAAGCATGTGACTGCCATGATCTTTAGGGGGAAAGTGGCCACGGAGAACGCGCGCGACAGGAAGCTCCTCAAAAGGCGCATCGCCGCCCTCTCCGAAGCTGACGCACTCGTCACCGACGTTCGAGCTCCAGCTTGGTCGGAACAGCCCATATCTTTCAGTCAATCCGACATGTGGGCCAGGCTACCCGACGCAGGTCGTTTCCCTCTGGTCCTCGATCTAGTGATCGGTAGCGTCCGCTTCGAGAAGGTGCTGGTCAACGGCGGCAGTGCTTTAAACATCCTTTTTTACCAAGCTTTCCTGGAGCTTGGCCTAAGGAAAGATCAACTCGAGCCTTACGATTCACCATTCTGCGGCATCATGCCAGACAAGCCCTCCATGCCCCTCGGGCAAATTTCGTTGCTTATTCAGTTCGACACACCTCAGCACTTCCGCACCGACTACACCAACTTTATCGTCACCAACTTCAATGGCATCTACCATGCCATACTCGGCAGACCTAGCATCACCAAGTTGATGGCCGTTCCGCACTATGGCTACCTTGTCCTCAAGCTGCCAACCGAGAAGGGTATTACGTCCCCCGCGGCGGTAATGTCCTCATGGCTCATGCCTGCGAGACAAGTGCGTACGCCACCGCCGAAGCCGAAGAAATCAAGGTGCGCATGGAGGAAAGCGTCTACGAGGCTAGAATGTCAAAGCCTGCAGAGCTCAAGACCCCAGTCAAGCAGCGCAAATGCTCTGAAGAGACTACCAAAGCGCACAAGAAGATCAGCCTGGTTCCCGAGGATCCAGACAAGACAGCACTGATCAGGGGCGACCTCGATCCCAAATAGGAAGACGCGCTCGTCCGTTTCTTGCAGCTAACATAAGCATTTTTGCGTGGAAACTGACTGACATGCCCGGTGTCCCTAGGGAACAGATCGAGCACTTCCTTAATGTCTTCGAGACAGCCAAAACAGTCAAGCAGAAGTTACGACGTTTTGCTCGGGACAGGAAGGAGGCGATTAGGGCAGAAATAACCTGGCTCCTAGCTGCTGGTTTTATTAGAGAAGTGTATCATCCGGATTGGCTAGCAAATCCGGTTCTTGTACGCAAAAAGAATAATGAATGGAGAATATGCGTTGATTACACCGATCTCAATAAACACTGCCAAAAAGATCCCTTCCTGCTCCCTCGCATCGACGAGGTGGTCGACTCCACCGTGGGTTGCCAATTGCTTTCTTTCCTAGATTGCTACTCAGGCTATCACCAGATCGCTCTCGCCTTAGACGATCAGGAAAAAACTTCATTCATAACCCCTTTCGGTGCATACTGCTACAAGACCATGTCGTTCGGCT
Source organism: Chrysopogon serrulatus (assembly GCA_015844335.1). Taxonomy (NCBI): domain Eukaryota; kingdom Viridiplantae; phylum Streptophyta; class Magnoliopsida; order Poales; family Poaceae; genus Chrysopogon; species Chrysopogon serrulatus. The sequence continues at coordinate 149,405 of JADLZL010002521.1, forward strand.
TAAAAACGCTGGCGCTACTTACCAGCGCGCCATCCAACAGTGCCTCAAAAAGAAGATCCGAGACAGATTGTGCGAAGCTTATGTCGATAACGCAGTGGTGAAGACAAAAGAGGCCTCGACCCTGATCGATGACCTTGATAGGACCTTCAAGGCCTTAAATGTATTCAAGTGGAAACTAAACCCGAACAAATGTGTGTTCGGCGTCCCTTTAACATCTTGCTCGGCGGCGTCGTCACCAAGATAGTATACGTCCCAACCCCAAGAAAGTGAAAATCATGCTGGACATGAAACCTCCAAAGTGCGTCAAAGACATCCAAAAGCTAACAGGATGCATGACCGCCTTAAGTAGGTACATATCCCAACTCGACGACAAGGGTCTCCTTTTTCTTCCGGTTGTTGAAGGCAAAGGAGAAATTTGTGTGGTCGAACGAAGCTGATGCTGCCTTCGACGAGCCATAAAAGTACCTATCCACACCCCTTGTCCTCACAGCTCCCACGGGGGACGAGCAGCTGCTGCTCTACATCGCTACCACAGACAAAGTGATCAGCACTGTCTTAGTGGTTGAACGCAACGAACCCGAACGCGTCTATCCTGTCCAGCGGCCCATTTATTACATCAGTGAAGTACTCAATGAAACCAAGCAGCGGTACCCACATATTCAAAAGCTCCTTTATGCGATCCTGATCACTAAAAGGAAGGTCCTTCATTACTTCCAGCAGTACAGCATCATGGTGGTTACCGAGCACACGCTTGGCGACATCCTGCGCAACAAAGACGCTACAGGCAGGATTGTCAAGTGGGCAATCAAGCTTAGTCCTTTCGAGCTCGGGTTCCGCAGTTGCACCACGATCAAATCTCAGGCTCTGGTTGATTTTCTGGTTGAATGGACAGACATGACGCTACTCGCATCCAATACAGTCGAGGAACAATGGAAGATGTACGTCAACGGCTCTTTAAACATAGGTGGTGCTGGTGCTGGAGTCTTCTTCATAGCACCTTCTAGAGGTCGGCTATGATACGTCCTGCGTATCCACTTTAAAGCCTCTAACAACGTCGCCGAGTATAAAGCTGCACTGCATGGACTCCGCATTGCTATCGAGCTTGGCGTCAAATCCTTGTCTATGGTGACTCAGCCCTAGTCATTAACCAAGTCAACAAGGACTGGGACTGCACCAACGAGAAGATGGACGCCTATGTGGCCGCGATCCGCAAACTTGAGGACAAATTCTAAGGCCTCGAGTTTATTCACGTTCCACGAACGGAAAATCAGGTGGCCAACGAATTGTCCAAGTTGGTATCATCTCGGGCAGAGGTCCTTCACCGCGTATTCGTCCAAGACCTGATTACCCCATCCATCCATCAAGAGACGCCGGTGGCACGACAAGAGGCTATCGAGCAGTTGGCTCCAACGATAGCCGACAAGCAACCGCCACTAGAGCAGGGGACCGCTACTTATTTAGTAGTCTCGGTTACTGAAAGTGTCGACCAGTCTCCAGGACCGGATGAATGAGCGGGGCCTAACAATGAGCTCGAACTTGATAAGCTTACAACCGATCAGTCGGTTGAACAGCTTCAGGCTCCTCTGCCAGACTGGAGGACACCTTCATTCAGTACCTGGTTGGCGGGGACGTACCGAACGACAAGACCGAAGCAGAGCGCCTCATCCGCCGAAGCCGTAATTACATACTGGTCGATGGCTGGCTAATGCGCAAGAACGCTAAGGCTGAGATACTCTAGAAATGTGTCACAAAGAGAAGACGGGATCACATTGTTGCATAAAATCCATTCTGGCATATGCGGCAACCATGCAGAGTCAAGGACACTGGTCGGCAAAGCCTTACGACTGGGTTCTATCGCCCGGTGCCATGGCCGACGCCCGAGCACTTGGTTCGACTTTCTTGCAAAAATTACCGATTCTTTTTGCCAAGCAGATTCATGTCCCCACACATGAACTCCAGACCATCCTGGTCTCTTGGCCTTTTTCATGCTGGGGACTCAACATGATTGGGCCTTTTAAAACAGCTCCAAGCAGTTTTAAGTATGTCTATGTCCTCATAGATAAGTTCTCTAAGTGGATCAAGTATAAGCCCTGGGTCAAGGCAACTGCACGGAAGGTAGCTGATATGCACGATGATGTTATCCACTGTTTCGGCATTCCAAATAGCATAATCACCGACCTTAGCAGCATGTTCACAGGAAGTACTTTCTGGGATTTCTGCGATGACTTGTCTATCCAAGTCAAGTACGTTTCTGTGGCCCATCTGAGGGCCAATGGTCAGGTCGAGTGCGCCAATGGACTGATCATCGATGCCCTGCGTAAACGCCTATTTCGCAAAGATGGCTTGTATCCTGGACGTTGGTTAAAAGAGTTACCCGCGGTGATCTGGGGATTGTGAACCCAGCCCTGTCGAAGCACTAGTGTTTCCCCATACTTCATGGTGTTTGGCTCTGAGGCTGTGCTACCTGTTGAGCTCGCTCATTGCTCACCCAGGGTTGAGTACTTCGACGAGGACGTTTGGACGAAGCAAGGGAACTCAACATCAACGCTTTGGAAGAACGGCGCCTCGATACATGCGTTCAGAATGCTCGGCACTAGGCCAGCGTACGTCACTATTACAACTGCAACGTTAGAGATCGTTTCTTCGTGGTCGGAGACCTTGTACTCCGATGCAAGCGAGAAGACGGAAGGTCTCAGATAAGCTGTCCTCTCACCGAGAGGGGCCATTTATGATAAAGGCAGTCACTAGACCTACCTCATACGGGCTGCGCACTTTAGATGGCATCAATGTACCCAGCTCCTGGCACATCGAACAACTTATAAGATTCTACCCTTGATAAACAACATAGAATAAGATATGTATACTCTTTTTCCTTTGTATTCAATTGTCAAGTTTAATAAATTTAAATTTGGTGTTCAACATTTTCTCAAATGTTTTATCCATAAAATATATTTGTATTTTCCATAAGCCATATGATCTAATGCTTCGACGGGGAACAATCGAGAAAAAGGCACTCGTCTCTAGTTCCTCCGACCACATGTTATGGCTCCGAGCCATACAACACCGGGAGATACTAGCGATCGCTCTCTCTAACGGTACTAGGGCCCTAAGTGTTTCGGCACCGTGCTGTTCCATAGAGGTCACCTAGTCACCGAACGAGCTAATTTGCTTCAAAGGATGCTACACGACTACACACACATAACTTTTAACAAAAGATTTTTCAATAACATCAGTTCAATACCCGTTTTACGGCTACACCATCATGACAAGAATTTTTACTTCTTTTTCTGTTTTATCCAGTTTTTCGATCCCCTAAGGTCATGACTTCTAGTTAAGAACTTTGGTTCTTAACTCGGTATGGTATTTCGAATACCAATTACCGGGCCATGAGTCTTCAACAAGCGAGATGTGATATAACGGGCTATTAGCACTTTAGCTTCGGTATAGGCCAAGCCAAATCAACAAGTGTTTAGTTACAAAGTTGTTTTTCATTTACAACACAAATTAAATTGGAGGCCGGACTGCCTATGTTGAATTGCTCGAGGACCCCGCATCCACCAGTTTGATGTCCTGCATCACTCTGGCGGTAGTGTCCCAGGAACTGGCACGAAGACCATCGGCTTCTTCTACACTGGTGTCAGCCGCTACCCCTTCTTCTATCCTCTTCAAGTCAATCTTTGGGTAGTGCGACCTCACCAGTGCGAGAACAGAGGCAGCCACGTACTGACCCGCCTCTCGGACAAAATCCCTGAACAGAGGCCACACCCTCTTGCATTGGTCCGTGATGGCTTCTGGGGCATTCAGCGGGTCCATCACCTCTGGCTCCCCTGGCATCAGTTCCTTCATCAGCGGTTTCAGTCCGACCTCCACGGCAGTCCAGCGCTCCTTCAGCCTTCTGTTTTCCTCGGCTAGCACTTCAAATTGTGTCATGTGCTTCTTGCGGAGGTCTGCATACATCAAGTCGTTATGTATCAACAGGCATAACATTTATGCGATACATAAGTAAGCATGGTCGGTGACCGACCTGCCATCTTACCCTCAATTTCCTCAATGTGCTTCTGAGCATACTCCTCGATCAGCAGCCGAGAGAGCTCTTGAGCTTTGAGTTGGTCGCCCTCCTCCAGCTCTACATAAAGCAAACTTAGCTCGCGAAATCTTACATGAGGCTACATGGGTGAAGGGTGTCATACCTTTCTTCTGTCCTTCCAGGACGGCAACTCTATACTTCAGGGTGGTATTCTCCCCCTTCAAGCTCTCGTTTTCGGCCATAATGGGCCGAAACTGGTCTATCATGTCCAGGCGCTGTCGGGAGATGTTTTGTAGACCCTACAGAACAACAATACATTAGCCCTGACTAATGTTATGAAGCACAAAGGATACATAGGTTCGCATATCACCTATATCTGATCACGCAGCTGCTTAAAGGTAGCGTCAATATCTTCGGCGATGGGGGCATCTACCTTGGCCTCAAAAATCTCCCACTCACCGCTCGGTCTTGGTGAGCCATGAAGGTTACCTTGCCAGAAATATGCTATGGCTTCTTAGGATGCCCAAGTATTTCTTCGAGTGGTTCCTCTGGGGCACCCCGAGTACCTGACGCGGTGGCTTCATTGCCGGACTGGATGGTGGTCGATGTGGCATGCTTGGCGAGGATCTGAGTCACCCTCTTTCCACCTCTTCGCGTGGCTTTCTCCCCTATGTCTTTTCGGGGAGAGGGTAGCGCACCAGTGTCTGGATAGTGGTTGGTGTCGTCTGGGCCAACCTGGACCGTTTTGACCGCCTCCTCCTGATGCTCTTGAGCTTTGGTTTCTTCCTCCACTTGCTCAGTATGGTGGCCGGTCTCACCTACAGGCTCCTCCATGCTGGCTTGTCGGCAAGTCAGATAATATTAATGAGCATGCGCCATTAATTAGGTGTTCATCGCCTATCAAATAACTTATACCTGGATGATTGTTTGAAGGAATGGCTGAACCGCCCAACTCCTCTATGTCTGGATGACCCACTCTGACCACCGGCTGTAGCCCTCGCACCACCTGTCTCTGAGTGTGGTGGTGGCGACTCTTGCATTGGGACCCTTTGTTGTCTTGACGGAGAGCTTTGAGAGGTCGACCTCTGAGTCATCTCTGGTGCATTTGACATCAGCTCCCATGGTAATTGGGATGCTGTCTGTCTAGAGGCGTCACCCATACCGCTCTCAGTGGTGGATCATGAAGTCCTTGGCGGCGGCGCCTACTGGGTCGTGAGTAGTGCTCGGCGCGGTGTGCCTGTGGTGGTGGTCAACTGGTGTGTTTGCTCCTCAGGGCGCCTAGTGCTGAACTTTTGGCTCAGAGGAATTGTATCCACTGTGTCTAAGTCCGAGCTCTCTATTATTGCTCAGCACCGCTGCCTCGGCTCTCCACCGATTTTTTAGCTTCCCTCCGGTCATGGTTGCAGCTTGGCTTAGCCTTCTTCGGTTCCGGCGTGGGCATCGGCGCCTTCAGTCACTCACTGCTTCAGCTGTTTTTCAAGAGGCGGGACTGTGCCTTCACCTTGATCAACCTCCTCCGATGGCTTGGGCTTTTTCCACTGACCGAGGATCGCATCTCCAACCGGCCATGGTTCCACCGGCGCCAAGGAGACGAAGGAGGATCGATCCTGCCCATGATATCGCTGAAACATTCAAACATGAATCAAGTATATACACAATAAGCTACTGGGTAATTCAAAGTCAGGGAGTCGAAGCATACCCTCGGAGGGGGTTTCCAAGACTGAATTTCACTACTGGAGGTTTCTTAAACCGATAGCTGGCGAAGTGTTCAAACATCTTTGACATACGGCTCACTACCTCCTCCTCGAACAGCTCTTCCTTTCTTTCTCTAGACGGATCGTTGATGCCTTGGTATTCAAACCAGAAATTCACCCTTTCCTTCAGGGGCTGAATCCGGTTGCAGACAAATGTACTGGCCACCACGATACCGTCCAGGGCGCTGAAATCCATCAGGGATATCAGCTTGTTAACCTGCTCCATCTGGTCAATAGATGGCCTCTCCGACCACCATGGGTTGGATTGGGGAATCTGAGTGACGTCACAAGGCACTGCCCCGCCTTCCAGATTCTGATTAATATAAAACCACTTCCTCATCCAATTTTTGGTATTGGAGTTGTGATCAATTGTCATCCAACTGGATTTCACACCCTCCTTTAGCGTTATGTAGCACCCTCTGGCTACCTGGGATCCACCAGATCCTTCCCCTTTCTTCTTCAAGTAGTAGAAGTGGCGGAACAGATTGAAATGCGGAGCAATCCCTAGGTAGCCCTCACAATACGCGACAAAGATCGCGAGGGTCAGCATGGAGTTGGGGTGAAGATTGCAAATTGAAATCCCCTAGAATAGGCACAAATCGTGCAAGAAATTGCGCACTGGGATCCCCACCCCACGGAGGAAGTAATCTTCAAAAACCACAATCTCATCTTCGCGGGGATCCGGGTAGTGCTCACCTGCCGTTGGTGCATGCCATACCTCCAACTCTGGCGGCGGTAGGAGTCCACCTTCCGCCATTACCACAAGCGACTCATGAGTCATCATGGATTTCTCCCAGTGGCTCTCCATGAGCTTCTTGTGCGCCGCCTCCGCCTTCGTCATCTTCTTTCTCGCCATCGATCCTCCTTAATGCGGCGATGGTGAGTGTGGAGAAGAATGGGGATGGCAGTGAAACGAAAGAAGACTTTGAAAGTGGCGAAGATTGCGGTGAGGCGGTGGAAATGGTGATGACTGGGGAGCTAAGTAACTGAGGTGGCGGCCGTGTCGACTATTTATATGGGGTGTATAGTTACTGGACCATGCGGAGAATACAGTAAGACTGTGCATTTACCCTAATTTTTTACTAGGCTTTTACCTGGGCCTGGTTAAAATTATATCGACAGTAAAATCCAACTGTCATTAGGTCCACCAAATCAGTCTGGGGACTGGGCCCACAACCGAGCTGTGCGTTTTTTCAAGACCTCGTCGATCAGATCAGTCTGGGGACGGGGCCTATAGCCGAGTTGTGTGTTTTTCAAGACTTAGTCCACCAGATCAATCTGGGGACTGGGCCCACAGCTGAGCTGTGCGTTTTTCAAGACCTGGTCGACCAGATCAGTTTGGGGACCGGGCCCACAGCCGAGCTGTGCGTTTTTCAAGACTTGGTCGACCAGATCAGTCTGGGGACTAGGCCTACAGCCGAGCTGTGCGTGTTTCAAGACCTGGTCGATCAGATCAGTCTGGGGACTAGACCCACAGCCGAGCTGTGTGTTTTTCAAGACCTAGTTGACCAGATCAGTCTGGGGACTGGACCCATAAGCGAGCTATGCTGAGTGTCTTCAGATCCTGGTCGACTAGATCAGTCTGTAGACTAGGTTTACGGCAACGCTATGTGCTCCTTAAGATCTCATCAGCAAGTCAATTTAATACAAGGGGTACAGATCATTTTGTCTTTAGTAGCTTTGGCTGTCCAAAAACCAAGTATGGCGATTTACTCTATATATTCAAGCATGGAGATCGATTGTTATTTATCAAGATGTTTTTTGCCAAAACCAGACTGCATTTCAAGATGGACGTACCCCTGCGGTTCATCTCTTATCCATAACATTTAACGTTGGGCAAATATGTCGCCAATATATTGTTTGGCCAACCTACAATGGAGTCTGCTACCGAAGAAGACACAGTAATCACAAAAAGGCAACATTTTGTTCTTGGCAAAACATGGATTGTTCAAACCTTGAATACAAACTACTGAACGCCCCGTGGGCAGGTATTTACATCGCTACAACCCTAAGTGCAGGATGCCAACACCTTGAGGAGCACGAGTGTCGCATGGACTTCGGCTAGCATTTCCCTCTCGAGGTAGAGGAGATCCGCGTCGACAAGCCCATGTGGCCCCTGCAGCTGCTGGCCTAGCAACCTGGCAAGGATCGCGCCTCCAGAGCGCTGCCAGTCACCTTAGGGGACATTGTGGATGATGTCCTCCGCCGTCACCTCCTCTGCTATGGCGTCGGCGGCATCATTGAACTCGCGGAGGAGATACTCCAGGTCCGCGATCCGTTCGCCCTCCGAAAGCCCGGCGAAGCCCCGCAGGTCCACCCGGGCGCGCCACTGCGCAACTGCTAGCGCTGACGACACTCCGCGGTGTACACCACGGGATACCACCTCCCGGATGCGGCCGGTGGTGTTGCCTAGCTGCTCCGTTAAGGAGTCCCCGGGGCTCCCACGATGGCCTCTGCCGCTGGGCGCACAGCCTGGAGCTCCTCTTCCAGCTGGACCACCCTTTCATCGGCCTCGTGTAGGTTGTCCTGGGCGCGCTGCGCCTCTTCTTCGGTGGAGTGGAGCGCCACGATGACGGCATCCATGGCGTCGCGGAGCTCGGCCTCCATGACCGTCATCGGCGACGCGGGGTGGCCTCTAGTGCTGCCCTCACCGGCATCCATGCCGATGAGAAGGTGACGAGGGATTGGAGTACTAGTGGTCAGCACTCTGCAAGTGTTAACAACCCGCATTAGTCAAGATTCTTTTCAAGAAACCCTAACCAAGCAGGCTGACAACTTACCCTTCGCTGCGGCGGCGCCTGCGCGGTTGCTCGCTCGGTGCTCCCGCCGCTGGCCGCTTGCCATGATCCATTACTTGGCAAGGTTGTGGAGATGAAGATTGGGGCAAGAAGGAGAAGAACTCAGATTAGGTTTTGAGCGGAAGTGGATTGACTCTCTCTGCTAGTGTGCTCATCAATTTATAGGCGGGCATCACCGATGTGCCCCGGCAAATGGGAATCGACGCACCACTACGCGACGCTTCACGTCTCCCATAACCAGATCGTGCCATCATTATGGCCACGACCGAAGTTGAACAGTCGCGGCACGTTCTCTGAGGAGAGCGTTTCGATTATCGCGACGGGATGTTCAATTTTGCCCTTCCATCCTAATGAAAGATGCTCTGGGAAGTCGTTTCGCATTCCAGGCCCATTAACCGGCCCCATGATCTAGATTGGATTTAAACAATATTAATTGTACGCCGGTCTATTAGTTAGCCCGCATACAATTCTCTGCTCTGTATTGGTCCCACAATCAGACTGTGAGTTCCGCCCCTGGTACGACAGTCTTTTCTGAAAAGATTTGGATTGTATATGATGGTTATCAAGTTTTTTTCAAAAAGCTTGCTACAACATGATTCTCATCTTCTACCAACCTTGGGGACTACGTGGGCCCACGTCACTTGGTAGTAACTAGGCCTATTTCCATCATAAGATGAGTTTTTATTCTAAATTATTTTTTAGCTTTTCTAAAAGCTAGATTTACATATACCCGATGATACCTGATATCATACGCCATCAGGTGGGCCGCCTCTCGGACATAGGCTGCTTTTTTCTTTTTCGGGAGCAACATGAATCTTTCGACAAAACCTGTACCTGGCAAGTTTGGTGGTCGGCTCTTCAGCAAACTGGTCGGCTTTTAATCAAATTGGTCGGCGGATGAACCACAAACTTTAATTGTGCAAGATTTCAAGCTTCACTGATCGATGAATGTCAAGACGGTGTTTTTACTCAAGGTTTATGGTGCTCGGGGACTAGCTGTGGGGTTTAGACCCCTATACCCTCACGGCTGGCCTTGGGCCTGCTCAGACGGGGCAGTCCAGCCTGCAAGACCAAAACCAATCGGCCGCTTTGGCCTGGTCGGACTCCCAGGCGGACAATCAAGAGTTGCTTGTCATGCAAGGCGGCTAGTCGGTTAGGAAACCAATTGTATCCTAGTTAGATACGATCTGTTTGTAACCGACCATATCGGGGATCTCCGGATCTGTAACCCTGTCCCTCGGACTATATAAGGCGGGCAGGGACCCCCTCAGACGTATAACTTTTCTAATAACAGAAGAGCAGGACGTAGTGTATTACGCATCTAGCGGCCCGAACCTGGGTAAACCGTGTGTGTTGTTCTTCCTGTTACGTCTTGCTTGTAGTCTAAGCGTGTCTCCACCAATAAATCACTACCATTAGTATACCCGTGGTAGACTACCATCGATATTTCGTCGACACTGATCGACAATAGTCAACATCTCGTCACGCTGCTCAAACAAATCGGCAGATGCTCCATCAGATCAAGGCGGCGGCTGCTACAACGGATGATGGCAGAAATCGAAATTGATTTTGTCGTCCTTGCTTCTGGAGTTCTTGTGCATCTTTGCTTCTGACATTTCTTTGTTTCTCACCTGGGAGATAAAGAGCTGACGAAGTGCTGCTTACTGCAGATTGGTTTCGTTATTTTTCCTCTCTGTTTTGTTTGTGTAGATAAAACACTGGAGATGGCATGTGAGTTCCAATCCTGGATGTGTGCAGATTCAAAATAGATTTGTTTCTGCTGGTTGAAAATAACATGTAATATTGATGAAATCTATGTACCGATCGAAAGATTTTTGTGTTAATATGCAAAAATACTACTTGTTTATGAAACCGTACCTTTTGTTATAAATTATAAAATTATGGTTGTAACTAGAAATTAGTACTACTTAACTACGCATCTATTTGAAACAAATCATTAATGTCTTGCCTATAAATAAACAAATCATTAATTCCCATAATCATTACGGTTAATTGAGGAGGAAAATTTCACGGTAATAGAGACATGCATGTAGAGTAGTAGATGCATGCAGACTTTTACGGTTCAAAATTTGACCAATTACTACTTGTCATGTGCTAAATTTGATTATCTACATGCTATACAAGATTTTATGGCCAACTTTAACCGCCGTTAATTGAGTTGCCAGCCAAGAAAATTACAGTCCTAGACTTTTACGGTCGTGGAATGGCCTCTCTTCTTCTTTTTATGGTTATTTACGGTGGGCGACCAAACACAGTGAAAGCTTAACACATTGTGCCTGACATTTTACGGTTACAGGTGAAAATGTTACGGTTGCAAAAATCAAAGGCTGGTTGGCTGGTCACTAGTGTGTTAAATAACTATTAACAGTGCAGCATGGTGAATAGCGATATATATATATATATATATATATATATATATATATATATATATATATATATATATATATATATATATATATATATATATATATAGGATGGAATTTCCCTACATATATATATACATGTGCTATTCTACATCCTAGGTGTAGAATAATATTCTACACCCAGTAGCTAATCTTGAGTAATCCGACTAATCTTGAAGAAAATTCAGAAATATTGAACACTACTGAACGCAACTATTGACTGGTACTGAATGTAGTTCAGTATCGTTCAGTATTGTTCAGTATTTTTGGTTAGTATTAGTCCGTATCGGTCAGTATTAGCTACTTTGGTGTAGAATAGCGCTGCCAGTATATATAGAGTTATATGCATCCATCTATGCATAAAAACTTGTGGGCGTGTGCGTAAAAAAACATGAAGACGATCTCGTCTTCTCTAAAATTTGAAATTTGAAATTTGAATCATGATACATAAGGGCCGATTCGATGCGTACATTCACTCGTCAAGATGCATAAAAAATTTTGGCGTCGATATTGCATATAAATTAGTGGTCGAATGAATAAAAGTTTATTTTATTACTGCATATAAACGATGAACATTACAACTGATTGTGATCAAGTTGGAGATGATACAATCTTCTCTAAAATTTAAAATTTGAATCATGGCACGTGAAGCCTAGTTAGATGCATATAATCATAGGACAAGATGCATAAAAAGTTTTTAGCGTCAATGTTGCATATGAATTAGTGTTTGGATGAATAAAAATCATCTTTATTACCACATAAAAACCTTTCGATGAGATGAACATTTCCTTATACATGAATTGTACATCCCATACAAAATTCTATGACATCAAACAATGCATATAACCCTAGTCAAATAATGCATACAACCCTTATAAACACACACATATGGTACTATCCGTAATGGTCCAAACTCACAACATGCATAGAAACCCTAGTGAACAAAAAAATATCAAAACTCAACTAAGATTACATAAAAACTAGTGCTCTTGCTCATCTCATCCAAGCGTATAAACCCAACTGGATTGTACCACATCGTGCCACCATCGTGGCGTGGAGAGGGGGAAGCCGAACGAAAAATACATAAAACATTGCTTTCCACAGGGGAAAGAGACGCATATTAACCAAAGCAAAACTAGACTGTTGTAGCTCACATCCATGCATAAAAATTGAACCACCTATGTATACTAATCACCCCTAGCATTTTTATCTCAAAATTCACAATGTATACAAACATGCATACAAACATTTTCAATCTCTAAGAGTTGCAAGCACACAAACCAGATATGCATATAAACTTTTTTTCTATTGAGGCTGCCTTGCCGTCGGCCGAACTACATCCCTACAAAATCCACATCTAACTAATTGAATTAGATCAAGAAGACACCATATCTATATGCATAGTTTCACAGAAAAAGTAGAGCAGCCGGTAGGGTTTGTATGCACGGTTTCATAGAAAAGCAGGGCAGTCGGATTCGTGCAAGAAGTCGTGCTACAACGATCCTTTGCGGTGCATACAAACCAACTCGCAAGTGCATACAAACAATGGCTTGCAGACCTGGGGAGGCGAACGCCATACGCATCCAATTGGCCCATATGTAGCATGATTCAAATTTCAAATTTTAGAGAGGATGAGATGTCACCATGTTTTTATGCACACGCCCACAGGTTTTTATACATAGATGGATGCATAGAACTCTATATCCTAATATGCAAATTGTATGAATTTCAAAAATTTTTAAAAATATATTCACAATGGATCTTGAATCGTGCGAAAAATATCAGGAGTTTAATGGTGAAAACCGTTTTTGAATCAGATGCTTTGTTGAGAAATTATTACTTGAAAAAACAGAAGAAATTCGAGTGGATGCGTGCATGTCGGTAGATGTGTCGACCTATGTCACTGCGTCGGCCAGCCGGGTCGGTTGGAAGGTCTGCTCACTGGGTGGTTTGTATGCGGAAACGAATTGGTTTAAATGCATCCAAACCACTGATTTATATGCATCATCGCGACAAAACAGTTTGTACGTATTCGACAAAAGTTTTTATGCGTCCAGTTTATTGGGTCTCACGTCAGCACCTGCATGTGGTGGGTGGCTGGGCTGTCTAGACTAGCTGGTTGGAGTGGCTAGGGCTTTCCAACTTTACTGTAAGCTCAAGGCCCCTAATATAGTATATATATAGTATCTATATATATATAGATGCTCTATTAGGAGCCTTGGGCTTCCAATAACATTGGGGAAGCCCCAGCCACCCCAACCAGCCAGCCTTGCTCAACCGATGCTGCGCCCGCGCTGCCGCGGCGGCGTCGCCCACGTGCGCCGCTAGACGCGATCCCTAGACGCGGGCGCCCACGCCTGGGGGCCCCGCGCGCGTGCCCGCCCACACGCTGACCTGCCCACTTCCGCCGCGCTGCCCGTCGGAGCGCGCTGCTCGCGCAAGACACCCGCCACGCGTTCGCTCGTCGCACGGATATTCCGTCAGTTTTGTTCACCACTGGTTCATGGATCTTACTTGCAAAAAAGGCTCATGTACTATGCATACAGACATGATACGCATGAAATGGAACCGGTTCCAGGCTTATAAATCTGGTTTGCATGAACTTCATTTATATCTTTGTATACAAACAAGTTATGCGTGCATGCTGGGCCCGGCACATAAAGGTTTTTATAGACTAGAGATTAGGTTTTAGGGTTAGGGACTAGGTTTTAGGGTTTAGCGTGGACCATCTAGGTTTTTAGGTTTCATGTTTTAGGATTCAAGGTTGTATGCACTTTCCCGACAGTGGGCAAGTGTGGCTAGTGATCCTGGCACGCTCTCCACCGGACCACCCCTAAAGGGAGGGCTCAGTTAGGCTTGTATGCACTTTCCCCTAATTATGAAAACATCCCCCTAGATGGCAAGTGTGGCTGGTGGTCCTGGCACGCTCTCCGACTGAACCACCCCTAGAGGGAAGGCTCAGTTAGGGTTGTATGCACTTTCCCCTAACTATGAAAACATCCCCCCTAGATAGCAAGTGTGGCTGGTGGTCCTGGCATGCTCTCCGACTGAACCAACTCTAGAGGAAAGGCTCAGTTAGGGTTGTATGCACTTTCCCCTAACTATGAAAACATCCCCCCTAGTGGGCAAGTGTGGCTGGTGGTCCTGGCACGCTCTCCGACTGAACCACCCCTAGAGGGAAGGCTCTGTTAGGGTTGTATGCTCTTTCCCCTAACTATGAAAACATCCCCCCTAGATGGCAAGTGTGGCTGGTGGTCCTGGCACGCTCTCCGACTCGACCACCCCTAGAGGGAAGGCTCAGTTAGGGTTGTATGCACTTTTCCCTAACTATGAAAACATCCCCCCCTAGTGGGCAAGTGTGGCTGGGGGTCCTCGCACGCTCTCCGACTGAACCAGCCCTAGAGGGAAGGCTTAGTTAGGGTTGTATGCACTTTCCCCTAACTATGAAAACATCCCATCTAATGAGGACACCACGAGTACATCTACACCAGCAGCACCACAGGCGCCTCCAGTTGCTCCTCCACCACAGGCTCCTACAGTTGATGATCCAGTTGGACCAATCACTCGGGCCCGTGCGAGAGAATTAAACTTCATCATGCTGTTAAGGAACGAAGGCCCAGCGGAATAAGAAGATGGCCCAACAGGGCAGCCCAGGTGGGGCGCCTAGGGTTGGGAGCCGCAGCCCTTCCCTTGGTCGCGCACCCCTCCTGACTCCAGGGGTTGCGCCCCCTTTATTTAGTCGGAGTCCCTTTTGTTTACAACTCGAGTTTTGTTTTACATCTAGCTTTAGCTACTCTCGAACACGCGCAATTCCGCGCTATCTTCGTGTGATTCAGAACTCCACCTTCGAGTGATATTAAGATTGCTCGCGTCTTTTTCTTGTTCGTTCTTCGATTGCGTGCAGGAAACGATCTTCGTGGTCAGGCCGATCTCGCATCGGCGAGGTTGGTAACCATTGGAAGTTGGTTCAGCGATTGCATTGGCGCTTCGGGTTCGCTCGTCGTATTCGGATCGTGAGGGTCTACTTCCACCAAATCGAAATTATCTCCACTCACCGAAAGATCGGGCACTCTCCCTTCTATCAATTGGTATCAGAAATCCAGGTTGATCGGTGAGTTTTATCGAGTGTTTTTCCCTTCCTACGGTCGACAAAAACAAAAACAAATTTTTTTTTCTTTCAGGTTAGATCCTTGTCCCAGCAACCATTTAGCCTCGCACATTCTTTCAATAATCTGTGTTGAATTTGTGTGCTTACTCGTTCAATTGTTGCTGGTTACTTGTGTTTAATCTCTTGTTTCTCATTTTTCTTCTAACCCTAGTTTTTGCCGCCGCCGTTCCGCTGTCGCCAATCTTCCCCAGTCGCGCGAACACCGCCCCTGGTTGCGACCAGACAACTGCGCCGCGCCAACCCACCCCTCCGATCGCCCCTCCCTGTCAAAAAAAAAGGATAGAAAGCAATCAAAAAAAAGAGGAAAAAACACAAAAAAAAAATACAGGAAGAAGGAAGGTGATCCGGTTTGGTTCGGTGAAAACTTCCCTTGTGCCACCTCCCTTGTTCCCCACTTGTTTCCAGCAGCGTTTGTTTCGTGTTTAGCACTATAATTCAACTTTGCATTATTGTTTGATTGTGCTAATCCTTGACTTGAGTGCAGCCTACCCAGAACTCCACACAGTTCTACGACGAGCTGACTTTGTTCCCAGGCAATCGCTGCTCCAATCTTTTGAGAGTTCCTCCGGTCGGTTGCGGGTCGCCCTGCGTGCTCGGTAAGAACAGATAAGACATTGATAACAGCACTAGTGTGAGCGCCTTGTGAGCCATTACACCCCTATTTTGGCATCGGTTTTGTGTTTGCGCTTAACCATGGGCGGCGGCGACAACGACGACAAGAAGGATGCACAAACCGCAGGACATTTGGACACGATTGATGGACTTGCGCGGACATCAAGACGATGCTTGAACGGATGGATTCCATGGTCACTACGGCGAACGAGCGGTTCGATCAGCTTGACCCGCGCAGACGACCACTAAGACCACGCTCGACACCATCGTGTCACGCCTCGATGCTTTGAACACGAGGGTCGCAGATTTTCCGAAGGATTACGGTGGTGACACGGAGCAAGGCGGTGGACACCGTCAAGGCCGTGCTTTCGCCGTGTGCTACGCCACCAAGGTAATGATTCTTTTGCTAAGATAAAATTTAAAATTCCATCTTTTAATGGCAAATATGATCCTGCTTTGCATATCTTGATTGGGAATTAGAAGTCGAACAGAAATTTGCATGCCATGATATTCCTACTACTTCTCAAGTTAAAAGCGCTATTAGTGAATTTACTGATTTTGCTTTAATTTGGTGGCGTGAATATAAACAAACACATCCCACTACAGCTGCAACCACATGGGATCAATTAAAAGCTGCTATGCGCCACAGATTTGTACCTTCTTATTATGCCCGCGATTTGCTTAATAAAATGCAACGTTTTTCAGCAAGGTTCACAATCGTAGAGGACTATTCCCGGGAATTGCAAAAGGCATGATTCGTTGTGGGTTAGTTGAGGAAAATGACGCTGCTATGGCACGATTTCGTGGTGGTTTACACCGTGAAATTCAGGATATACTTGATTATAAGGAGTATTATGATATCATCACATTATTTGAATTTGCTTGCAAAGCTGAACGTGAAAAGCAGGGACGCCGCTCGAAGCCATATTCTAACTCTTTTGTAGGACGAAGCTCGACATCCAGTTCAGCAACCGCACCCCCTGCACTGTCCACGGCCGCCACTACACCGCGTGAGCGGGCAGCCACTTCGCGCAGGTGCTTCGCCGTCCCACAGCGCGGCGCCTTCCACAGCCGCACACGGGATATTTAGTGCTTTCGTTGCAAAGGATTTGGCCACGTGTCTCGGGGACTGTCCGAACAAGCGTGTCTTGCTCATTTGTGACGATGGTGAGTATTCTTCCGCTAGTGATTCTGAAAATATTCAACACGCTATGCTTGCCACTGACCATGCAGCAAAGGCGGAAGTACATGTCAACCCGGGCGACGCCGATAGGTATGAAAGTCTTGTCGTGCAGCGTGTTCTTAGTACACAGGTTGCTCCGCCCGAGAAGAATCAGCGACACACTCTTTTCCATACCAAGGGAGTTGTGCAGGAGCGGTCCATTCGCATCGTCATCGATAGCGGCAGCTGCAACAATTTGGCGAGTACCGTGCTGGTTGAACAGCTGTCTTTACCGACTCCTAAGCATCCACATCCATATCACATTCAATGGCTTAATGATGGTGGCAAAATTAGAATTACTCGATCGGTCCGTGTTCCTTTCTCCATGGGTGCTTATTCTGATTTTGTCGATTGTGATGTTATTCCCATGGAAGCATGCTCTCATTACTTGGGCGACCTTGGCAATATGATACCGATAGTTTGCATCATGGTCGTTCAAATCAATATTCTTTCATGTTTAAGGGTCAGAAAATAATTATACATCCAATGACACCTGAACAAATTCTTAAAGATGATCTTGCTAGAGCTGCTAAAATTGCTAAACAACTTGAACTATCGACCTCTGTTAATTCTGAAATCAAGTTGAATGCTCCTGTTTTGCTTGCTACACGTGCTGATTTCGATGAGTTACGGATGCTCCTTTGCCATGCTATGCCCTTATATGCTCTAATGGGCTCGTTTCACTTGATGATGCACCATCTTTGGATATTCCCCCTGCGGTTGCTAACATTTTGCAGGAGTACGCTGATGTCTTTCCAAAAGATTTGCCACCAGGACTCCCACCACTTCGTGGCATTGAGCACCAGATCGACCTCATCCCGGTGCACGGCTTCCGAACCACGCACCGCACCGCACAAATCCGGATGACACGAAGGAAATACAGCGCTAGGTACAGGCGTTGCTTGACAAGGGTTATATTCGTGAGTCTCTTAGCCCTTGCTCCGTTCCCTTGTTACTTGTTCCAAAGAAAGATGGCTCATGGCGTATGTGTGTAGACTGTCGTGCTATTAATATCATTACCATTCGCTACCGATATCCTATACCACGCCTTGATGACATGCTCGATGAGCCGAGTGATGCCATTCTTTTCACTAAGATAGATTTGCGTAGTGGCTACCATCAGATTCGCATGAAATTAGGAGATGAATGGAAAACGGCTTTTAAAACGAAATTTGGGTTATATGAATGGTTGGTTATGCCGTGCGGTTTGACAAATGCTCCCAAGCACATTTATGCGTTTGATGAATGAAGTTCGAGGCCCTTCATAGGATTGTTTGTAGTTGTCTATTTTGATGATATCCTCATTTACAGCAAGTCTATGGAAGAGCATTTAGAACATTTTGCGTCTTTGCTTTTTTGATGCGTTGCGTGCGGCCCATTTATTTGCTAACATCAAAAAATGCATGTTTTGCACACAACGTGTTTCGTTTCTTGGCTATGTTGTTACTCCACAGGGCATTGAGGTGGATAGCAGCAAGATCGATTCCATTCGGGCGTGGCCTACACCAACGACGGTCACACAAATTCGAAGCTTTCTTGGCCTTGCAGGTTTCTACCGTAGGTTTGTTCGTGATTTTAGCTCCATTGCAGCGCCTCTACATGAGCTTACAAAGAAGGATGTTCCCTTTGCTTGGAGTGATTCGCAAGAGGTTGCGTTCAGCACCTTGAAAGATAAGTTAACCAATGCTCCTCTCTTGTAGTTGCCTGATTTTACTGAAGTGTTTGAGCTTGAATGCGATGCTAGCGGTATTGGGCTAGGTGCTGTTTTGTTACAAGAAGGAAAGCCGGTTGCTTATTTTAGCGAGAAATTAAGTGGTGCTAGCTTGAATTATTCTACTTATGATAAGGAGCTTTATGCTTTAGTGCGCACTTTGCATACTTGGCAGCACTACCTTTGGCATCGTGAGTTTATAATTCATTCGATCATGAGGCTTTAAAACATATTCGTACCCAAACAAACCTGAACCGTCGTCATGCTAAATGGGTAGAATTCATTGAGTCTTTCCCTTACATTATTAAACACAAGAGCGGGAAGGAAAATGTTACCGCTGATGCTTTGTCTCGTCGCTATACCATCTTTGTCACAGTTAGATTTTAAAATCTTTGGCTTGCAAACTGTGAAGGATCAATATGTGGGACGATGCTGATTTTAAAGATGCTTTCACCCATTGTATTCATGGCAAACCATGGGGCAAATTTCACATACGGGGACGGGTTCTGTTTGGCGCTAACAATTTGTGTGTTCCAAAGCTAGCTCTGCACGTTGTTTGTTGTTCAGGAAGCGCATGGAGGCGGTCTCATGGGGCACTTTGGCGTCTACAAGATGCATGAGGTGCTGGCTGCCCACTTCTTTTGGCCTCGGATGCGCGCTGATGTTGAGCGCCTTGTTGCACGCTACACTACTTGCCGAGAAAGCTAAGTCACGATTGAACAACCATGGTTTGCACATGCCTTTGCCTGTTCCTACTTCCCCTTGGCTTGATATTTCTATGGACTTTGTTTTGGGATTACCTCGAACTAAGAAGGGGAGGGACAATATTTTTGTGGTTGTTGATCATTTTTCCAAAATGGGTCATTTTATACCTTGTTATAAGACTGATGATGCTAGCAATATTGCTGAATTGTTCTTTCGCGAGATTATTCGTTTGCATGGTATTCCAAATACAATAGTCTCTCGATCGTGATGCTAAGTTTCTCAGTCATTTTTGGAGATCAACGTAGAATAAAATGGGAACTAAATTGCTGTTTAGCACAACTTGTCACCCTCAAACTAATGGACAAACTGAGGTGGTTAATCGAACTTTGTCAACCATGCTTAGGGCTGTTTTAGATAAACACTTGAAAAGTTGGGAAGATTGCTTGCCTCATGTTGAGTTTGCTTATAATCATGCAACGCATTCTTCTACAAAGATGTGTCCCTTCCAGGTTGTTTATGGTTATATTCCTCGGGCGCCTATTGATTTGTTTGTGCTTGATGCTGAGGACGCCCCACACATAGAAGCCGCTGCACATGTTGATCAAATGATTAGCTTGCATGAGCAAACTCAACAAAACATTGCTGCTGCTAATGCTAAATATCAGGTTGCAGGTAGTAAAGGAGAAAACACGTTACTTTTGAACCGGGTGATCTGGTTTGGTTGCATTTGAGAAAGGATCGTTTTCCTGCTTTACGTCATTCTAAATTGATGCCACGTGCTGCTGGTCCTTTTAAAGTGCTAACCAAGATTAATGATAATGCTTATATCCATGACCTGCCAGCGGAGTTTGGTGTTTCCACGAGTTTTAATGTTGCAGATTTGAAACCGTATACGGGCGAAGATGAGGAGTTGCCGTCGAGGACGACTTCAGTTCAAGAAGGGGAGGATGATGAGGACACCATGAGTACATCTACACCAGCAGCACCACAGGCGCCTCCAGTTGCTCCTCCATCACAAGGCTCCTACAGTTGATCATCCGGTTGGACCAATCACTCGGGCCCGTGCGAGAGAGAATTAAACTTCATCATCTTTGCTAAGGGCGAAGGCCCAGCGGAATAAGAAGATGGCCCAACAGGGTAGCCCAGGTGGGGCGCCTAGGGTTGGGAGCCGCCGCCCTTCCCTTGGTCGTGCGCCCCTCCTGACTCCAGGGGCAGCGCCCCATTTATTTAGTCGGAGTCCCTTTTGTTTACAACTCGAGTTTTGTTTTACATCTAGCTTTAGCTACTCTCGAACACGCGCAATTCAGCGCTGTCTTCGTGTGATTCAGAACTCCACCTTCGAGTGATATTAAGATTGCTCGCGTCTTTTTCTTGTTCGTTCTTCGATTGCGTGCAGGAAACGATCTTCGTGATTAGGCTGATCTCGCACCGGCGAGGTTGGTAACCATTGGAAGTTGGTTCAGCGATTGCATTGGCGCTTCGGGTTCGCTTGTCGTAGTCGGATCGTGAGGGTCTACTTCCACCAAATCGAAATTATCTCCACTCACCGAAAGATCGGGCACTCTCCCTTCTATCACCCTCTAGTGGGCAAGTGTGGCTGGAGGTCCTACCACGCTCTCCGACTGAACCACCCCTAGAGGGAAGGCTCAGTTAGGGTTGTATGCACTTTCCCCTAAACATGAAAACATCCCTCCTAGTGGGCAAGTGTGGCTGGTGGTCCTGGCACACTCTCCGACTCGACCAACCCCAGAGGAAAGGCTCAGTTAGGGTTGTATGCACTTCCCCTCACTATGAAAACATCCCCCTAGTTGGCAAGTGTGGCCGGTGGTCTTTGCACGCTCTCCGACCTGAACCACCCCTAGAGGAAAGGCTCGAGTTAGGGTTGTATGCTTTGTCCCCTAAACATGAAAACATCCCCCTAGTGGGCAAGTGTGTGGCTGGTGGTCTGGCACGCTCTCGACTGAACCACCCCCTGAGGGAAGGCTCGATTAGGGTTGTATGCTCTTTCCCCTAACTATAAAAACATCCCCCTAGAGGGCAAGTGTGGCTAGTGGTCCTAGCACGCTCTCCGACCTGGACCACCCAGAGAGGGAGGGGCTCGATTAGGGTTGTATAAACTTCCCCTAACTATGAAAACATCCCCCTAGGTGGCAAGAGTGGTGGTGGTCTGGGGACGCCCTCCGACTGAACCACCCCTAGAGGGAAGGCTCGAGTTAGTGTTGTATGCACTTTCCCCTAACTATGAAAACATCCCTCCTAGTGGGCAAGTGTGGGTGGGGGTCTGGAACAGCTCTCCGACTGAACCACCCCTAGAGGGAAGACTCGAGTTAGGGTTGTATGCACTTCCCCTAACTATGAAAACATTCCCCCAAGATGTCAAGTGTGGTGGTGGTCTGGCATGCTCTCCGACCGAACTAAGTCTATAGGAAAGGCTCGAGTTAGAGTTGTACGCACTTTCCCCTAACTATAAAAACATCCCCTCTAGTGAGCAAGTGTGGTGGTGGTCCTAGCACGCTCTCGACTAAACCACCCCTAGAGGGAAGGCTCGATTAGGGTTGTATGCACTTTTCCCTAACTATGAAAACATCCCCCAAGTGGGCAAGTGTGGTGGTGGTCCTGGCACGCTCTCGACCGAACCACCCCTACGAGGGGGAAGGCTCGGTTAGGGTTGTATGCACTTTCCCCCTAAACATGAAAACATCCCTCCTAGTGGGCAAGTGTGGTGGTGGTCTGGCACGCTCTCCGACTCGACCACCCCGAGAGGAAGGCTCAGTTAGGGTTGTACGCACTTCCCCTAACAATGAAAACATCCCCCTAGTTGGCAAGTTTGGCTGGTGGTCTTTGCACGCTCTCCCGAATGAACCACCCCAAGAGGAAAGGCTCGGTTCGGGTTGTATGCACTTTCCCTAAACATGAAAACATCCCCCCTAGTGGGCAAGTGTGGTGGTGGTGGTCCGGCACGCTCTCCGACCGAACCACCCCTAGAGGGAAGGCTCGAGTTAGGGTTGTATGCACTTTCCCCTAACTATGAAAACATCCCCCCTAGAGGGCAAGTGCGGCTAGTGGTCTTGGCACGCTCTCCATTTGGACCCCCGAGAGGGAGGGGCTCAGTTAGGGTTGTATAAACTTTCCCCTAACTTTGAAAACATCCCCCTAGATGGCAAGAGTGGTTGGGTGGTCTGGAACGCTCTCCGACTGAACCACCCCTAGAGGGAAGGCTCGGTTAGTGTTGTATGCACTTTCCCCTAACTATGAAAACATCCTCCTAGTGGGTAAGTGTGGTGGGGGGTCTGGAATGCTCTCCGACTGAACCACCCCTAGAGGGAAGGCTCAGTTAGGGTTGTATGCACTTCCCCTAACTATGAAAACATCCCCCTAGATGTCAAGTGTGTCTGGTGGTCCTGGCATGCTCTCCGACTGAACTAAGTCTAGAGGAAACGCTCAGTTAGGGTTGTATGCACTTTCCCCTAACTGTAAAAACATCCCCCTAGTGGGCAAGTGTGGCTGGTGGCCCTTGCACGCTCTCCGACTGAACCACCCCTAGAGGGAAGGCTCAGTTAGGGTTGTATGCTCTTTCCCCTAACTATGAAAACATCCCCCCTAGATGGCAAGTGTGGCTGGTGGACATGGCATGCTGTCTGACTGAACTAACTCTAGAGGAAAGGCTCAGCTAGGGTTGTATGAACTTTCCCTAACTATGAAAACAACCCCCCCTTGAGGGCAAGTGTGGCTGGTGGTCCTAGAACGCTCTCCGACTGAACCACCCCTAGAGGGAAGGCTCAGTTAGGGTTGTATGCACTTTCCCCTAACTATGAAAACATCCCCCCAAGTGGGCAAGTGTGGCTGGTGGTCCTGGCACGCTCTCTGACTGAACCACCCGTAGAGGGAAGGCTCAGTTAGGGTTGTATGCACTTTCCGCTAAACATGAAAACATCCCTCCTGGTAGGCAAGTGTGGCTGGTGGTCCTGGCACGCTCTCCGACTCGACCACCCCTAGAGGAAAGGCTCAGTGAGGGTTGTATGCACTTCCCCTCACTATGAAAACATCCCCCTAGTTGGCAAGTGTGGCTGGTGGTCTTTGCACGCTCTCTGACTGAACCACCCCTAGAGGAAAGGCTCAGTAAGGGTTGTATGCACTTTCCCCTAAACATGAAAACATCCCCCCTACTAGGCAAGTGTGGCTGGTGGTCCTGGCACGCTCTCTGACTGAACCACCCCTAGAGGCAAGGCCCAGTTAGGGTTGTGTGCTCTTTCCCCTAACTATGAAAACATCCCCCCTAGATGGCAAGTGTGGCTGGTGGACATGACACGCTCTCTGACTGAACCACCCCTGGAGGAAAGGCTCAGTTAGGGTTGTATGCACTTTCCCCTAAACATGAAAACATCCCCCCTACTAGGCAAGTGTGGCTGGTGGTCCTGGCACGCTCTCTGACTGAACCACCCCTAGAGGGAAGGCTCAGTTAGGGTTGTGTGCTCTTTCCCCTAACTATGAAAACATCCCCCCTAGAGGGCAAGTGTGGCTAGTGGTCCTGGCACGCTCTCCGATTGGACCACCCCGAGAGGGAGGGCTCAGTTAGGGTTGTATAAACTTCCCCTAACTATGAAAACATCCCCCTAGATGGCAAGAGTGGCTGGTGGTCCTGGGACGCTCTCCGACTGAACCACCCCTAGAGGGAAGGCTCAGTTAGTGTTGTATGCACTTTCCCCTAACTATGAAAACATCCCCTCCTAGTGGGTATGTGTGGCTGGGGGTCCTGGAACGCTCTCCGACTGAACCACCCCTAGAGGGAAGGCTCAGTTAGGGTTGTATGCACTTCCCCTAACTATGAAAACATTGCCCCCTAGATGTCAAGTGTGGCTAGTGGTCCTGGCATGCTCTCCGACTGAACTAAGTCTATAGGAAAGGCTCAGTTAGGGTTGTATGCACTTTCCCCTAACTATAAAAACATCCCCTCTAGTGGGCAAGTGTGGCTGGTGGTCCTAGCACGCTCTCTGACTGAACCACCCCTAGAAGGAAGGCTCAGTTAGGGTTGTATGCACTTTCCCCTAAACATGAAAACATCCCTCCTAGTGGGCAACTGTGGCTGGTGGTCCTGGCACGCTCTCCGACTCGACCACCCCTAGAGGGAAGGCTCAGTTAGGGTTGTATGCACTTCCCCTAACTTTGAAAACATCCCCCTAGTTGGCAAGTTTGGCTGGTGGTCTTTGCACGCTCTCCGAATGAACCACCCCTAGAGGAAAGGCTCAGTTAGGGTTGTATGCACTTTCCCCTAAACATGAAAACATCCCCCTAGTGGGCAAGTGTGGCTGGTGGTCCTGGCACGCTCTCCGACTGAACGACCCCTAGAGGGAAGGCTCAGTTAGGGTTGTATGCTCTTTCCCCTAACTATGAAAACATCCCCCCTAGTGGGCAAGTGTGGCTAGTGGTCCTGGCACGCTCTCCGACTGGACCACCCCGAGAGGGAGGCCTCAGTTAGGGTTGTATAAACTTTCCCCTAACTTTGAAAACATCCCCCTAGATGGCAAGAGTGGCTGGTGGTCCTGGAACGCTCTCCGACTGAACCACCCCTAGAGGGAAGGCTCGGTTAGTGTTGTATGCACTTTCCCCTAACTATGAAAACATCCCCTCCTAGTGGGTAAGTGTGGCTGGGGGTCCTGGAATGCTCTCCGACTGAACCACCCCTAGAGGGAAGGCTCAGTTAGGGTTGTATGCACTTCCCCTAACTATGAAAACATCCCCCTAGATGTCAAGTGTGTCTGGTGGTCCTGGCATGCTCTCCGACTGAACTAAGTCTAGAGGAAACGCTCAGTTAGGGTTGTATGCACTTTCCCCTAACTGTAAAAACATCCCCCTAGTGGGCAAGTGTGGCTGGTGGCCCTTGCACGCTCTCCGACTGAACCACCCCTAGAGGGAAGGCTCAGTTAGGGTTGTATGCTCTTTCCCCTAACTATGAAAACATCCCCCCTAGATGGCAAGTGTGGCTGGTGGACATGGCATGCTGTCTGACTGAACAAACTCTAGAGGAAAGGCTCAGCTAGGGTTGTATGAACTTTCCCTAACTATGAAAACAACCCCCCCTTGAGGGCAAGTGTGGCTGGTGGTCCTAGAACGCTCTCCGACTGAACCACCCCTAGAGGGAAGGCTCAGTTAGGGTTGTATGCACTTTCCCCTAACAATGAAAACATCCCCCCAAGTGGGCAAGTGTGGCTGGTGGTCTTGGCATGCTCTCCGACTCGACCACCCCTAGAGGGAAGGCTCAGTTAGGGTTGTATGCACTTTCCCCTAACAATGAAAACATCCCCCCAAGTGGGCAAGTGTGGCTGGTGGTCCTGGCACGCTCTCTGACTGAACCACCCGTAGAGGGAAGGCTCAGTTAGGGTTGTTTGCACTTTCCGCTAAACATGAAAACATCCCTCCTGGTAGGCAAGTGTGGCTGGTGGTCCTGGCACGCTCTCCGACTCGACCACCCCTAGAGGAAAGGCTCAGTGAGGGTTGTATGCACTTCCCCTCACTATGAAAACATCCCCCTAGTTGGCAAGTGTGGCTGGTGGTCTTTGCACGCTCTCTGACTGAACCACCCCTAGAGGAAAGGCTCAGTTAGGGTTGTATGCACTTTCCCCTAAACATGAAAACATCCCCCCTACTAGGCAAGTGTGGCTGGTGGTCCTGGCACGCTCTCTGACTGAACCACCCCTAGAGGCAAGGCCCAGTTAGGGTTGTGTGCTCTTTCCCCTAACTATGAAAACATCCCCCCTAGATGGCAAGTGTGGCTGGTGGACATGACACGCTCTCTGACTGAACCACCCCTGGAGGAAAGGCTCAGTTAGGGTTGTATGCACTTTCCCCTAAACATGAAAACATCCCCCCTACTAGGCAAGTGTGGCTGGTGGTCCTGGCACGCTCTCTGACTGAACCACCCCTAGAGGGAAGGCTCAGTTAGGGTTGTGTGCTCTTTCCCCTAACTATGAAAACATCCCCCCTAGAGGGCAAGTGTGGCTAGTGGTCCTGGCACGCTCTCCGACTGGACCACCCCGAGAGGGAGGGCTCAGTTAGGGTTGTATAAACTTCCCCTAACTATGAAAACATCCCCCTAGATGGCAAGAGTGGCTGGTGGTCCTGGGACGCTCTCCGACTGAACCACCCCTAGAGGGAAGGCTCAGTTAGTGTTG
This sequence comes from Chrysopogon serrulatus, assembly GCA_015844335.1. NCBI lineage: Eukaryota > Viridiplantae > Streptophyta > Magnoliopsida > Poales > Poaceae > Chrysopogon > Chrysopogon serrulatus. Next base: position 175,994 of record JADLZL010002521.1, read on the forward strand.
TATGCACTTTCCCCTAACTATGAAAACATCCCCTCCTAGTGGGTATGTGTGGTGGGGGTCCTGGGAACGCCTCCCGACTGAACCACCCCTAGAGGGAAGGCTCAGTTAGGGTTGTATGCACTTCCCCTAACTATGAAAACATTGCCACCTAGATGTCAAGTGTGGCTGGTGGTCCTGGCATGCTCTCCGACTGAACTAAGTCTATAGGAAAGGCTCAGTTAGGGTTGTATGCACTTTCCCCTAACTATAAAAACATCCCCTCTAGTGGGCAAGTGTGGCCGGTGGTCCTAGCACGCTCTCGACCGAACCACCCCTAGAGGGAAGGCTCGCTTAGGGTTGTATGCACTTTCCCCTAAACATGAAAACATCCCTCCTAGTGGGCAACTGTGGGGCTGGTGGTCCCGGCACGCTCTCCGACTCGACCACCCCTAGAGGGAAGGCTCAGTTAGGGTTGTATGCACTTCCCCTAACTTTGAAAACATCCCCCTAGTTGGCAAGTTTGGCTGGTGGTCTTTGCACGCTCTCCGAATGAACCACCCCTAGAGGAAAGGCTCAGTTAGGGTTGTATGCACTTTCCCCTAAACATGAAAACATCCCCCTAGTGGGCAAGTGTGGCTGGTGGTCCTGGCACGCTCTCCGACTGAACCACCCCTAGAGGGAAGGCTCAGTTAGGGTTGTATGCTCTTTCCCCTAACTATGAAAACATCCCCCCTAGTGGGCAAGTGTGGCTAGTGGTCCTGGCACGCTCTCCGACTGGACCACCCCGAGAGGGAGGGCTCAGTTAGGGTTGTATAAACTTTCCCCTAACTATGAAAACATCCCCCTAGATGGCAAGAATGGCTGGTGGTCCTGGAACGCTCTCCGACTGAACCACCCCTAGAGGGAATGCTCAGTTAGTGTTGTATGCACTTTCCCCTAACTATGAAAACATCCCCTCCTAGTGGGCAAGTGTGGCTGGGGGTCCTGGAACGCTCTCCGACTGAACCACCCCTAGAGGGAAGGCTCAGTTAGGGCTGTATGTACTTCCCCTAACTATGAAAACATCCCCCTAGATGTCAAGTGTGTCTGGTGGTCCTGGCATGCTCTCCGACTGAACTAAGTCTAGAGGAAAGGCTCAGTTTGGGTTGTATGCACTTTCCCCTAATAACTATAAAAACATCCCCCTAGTGGGCAAGTGTGGCTGGTGGCCCTGGCACGCTCTCCGACTGAACCACCCCTAGAGGGAAGGCTCGGTTAGGGTTGTATGCCCTTTCCCCCAACTATGAAAACATCCCCCCTAGATGGCAAGTGTGGCTGGTGGACATGGCATGCTCTCTGACTGAACTAACTCTAGAGGAAAGGCTCAATTAAGGTTGTATGCACTTTCCCTAGCTATGAAAACATCCCCCCTAGAGGGCAAGTGTGGCTGGTGGTCCTGGAACACTCTCCAACTGAACCACCCCTAGAGGGAAGGCTCAGTTAGTGTTGTATGCACTTTCCCCTAACTATGAAAACATCCCCTCCTAGTGGGCAAGTGTGGCTGGGGGTCCTGGAACGCTCTCCGACTGAACCACCCCTAGAGGGAAGGCTCAGTTAGGGTTGTATGCACTTCCCCTAACTATGAAAACATTCCCCCCTAGATGTCAAGTGTGGCTGGTGGTCCTGGCATGCTCTCCGACTGAATTAAGTCTATAGGAAAGGCTCAGTTAGGGTTGTATGCACTTTCCCCTAACTATAAAAACATCCCCTCTAGTGGGCAAGTGTGGCTGGTGGTCCTAGCACGCTCTCTGACTGAACCACCCCTAGAGGGAAGGCTCAGTTAGGGTTGCATGCACTTTTCCCTAACTATGAAAACATCCCCCCAAGTGTGCAAGTGTGGCTGGTGGTCCTGGCACGCTCTCTGACTGAACCACCCCTACAGGAAAGGCTCAGTTAGGGTTGTATGCACTTTCCCCTAAACATGAAAACATCCCTCCTAGTGGGCAACTGTGGCTGGTGGTCCTGGCACGCTCTCCGACTCGACCACCCCTAGAGGGAAGGCACAGTTAGGGTTGTATGCACTTCCCCTAACTTTGAAAACATCCCCCTAGTTGGCAAGTTTGGCTGGTGGTCTTTGCACGCTCCCCGAATGAACCACCCCTAGAGGAAAGGCTCAGTTAGGGTTGTATGCACTTTCCCCTAAACATGAAAACATCCCCCCTAGTGGGCAAGTGTGGCTGGTGGTCCTAGCACGCTCTCCGACTGAACCACCCCTAGAGGGAAGGCTCAGTTAGGGTTGTATGCTCTTTCCCCTAACTATGAAAACATCCCCCTAGTGGGCAAGTGTGGCTAGTGGTCCTGGCACGCTCTCCGACTGGACCACCCCGAGAGGGAGGGCTCAGTTAGGGTTGTATAAACTTTCCCCTAACTATGAAAACATCCCCCTAGATGGCAAGAGTGGCTAGTGGTCGTGGAACGCTCTCCGACTGAACCACCCCTAGAGGGAATGCTCAGTTAGTGTTGTATGCACTTTCCCCTAACTATGAAAACATCCCCTCCTAGTGGGTAAGTGTGGCTGGGGGTCCTGGACCGCTCTCCGACTGAACCACCCCTAAAGGGAAGGCTCAGTTAGGGCTGTATGCACTTCCCCTAAGTATGAAAACATCCCCCTAGATGTCAAGTTTGTCTGGTGGTCCTGGCATGCTCTCCGACTGAACTAAGTCTAGAGGAAAGGCTCAGTTTGTGTTGTATGCACTTTCCCCTAACTATGAAAACATCCCCTCCTAGTGGGCAAGTGTGGCTGGTGGCCCTGGCACGCTCTCCGACTGAACCACCCCTAGAGGGAAGGCTCAGTTAGGGTGTATGCACTTTCCCCTAACTATGAAAACATCCCCACTAGTGGGCAAGTGTGGAAGGTGGTCCTAGCACACTCTCCGACTGAACCACCCGTAGAGGGAAGGCTCAGTTAGGGTTGTATGCACTTTCCCCTAAACATGAAAACATCCCTCCTAGTGGGCAAGTGTGGCTGGTGGTCTTGGCATGCTCTCCGACTCGACCACCCCTAGAGGGAAGGCTCAGTTAGGGTTGTATGCACTTTCCCCTAACAATGAAAACATCCCCACTAGTGGGCAAGTGTGGCCGGTGGTCCTAGCACACTCTCCGACTGAACCACCCCTAGAGGGAAGGCTCAGTTTGGGTTGTATGCACTTTCCCCTAATTATGAAAACATCCCCCTAGATGGCAAGTGTGGCTGGTGGTCCTGGCACGCTCTCCGACTGAACCACCCCAGAGGGAAGGCTCAGTTAGGGTTGTATGCACTTTCCCCTAACTATGAAAACATCCCCCCCAAGTGGGCAAGTGTGGTGGTGGTCCTAGCACGCTCTCCGACCTGGACCACACCTAGAGGGAAGGCTCGATTAGGGTTGTATGCACTTCCTCTAACTATGAAAACATCCCCCTAGATGTCAAGTGTGTCTGGTGGTCCTGGCATGCTCTCCGACTGAACTAAGTCTAGAGGAAACGCTCAGTTAGGGTTGAATGCAGTTTCCCCTAACTATAAAAACATCCCCCTAGTGAGCAAGTGTGGCTGGTGGCCCTGGCACGCTCTCCGATGAACCACCCCTAGAGGGAAGGCTCGAGTTAGGGTTGTATGCTCTTTCCCCTAACTATGAAAACATCCCCCTAGATGGCAAAGTGTGGCTGGTGGACATGGCATGCTCTCTCGACTGAACTAACTCTAGAGGAAAGGCTCGATTAGGGTTGTATGCACTTTCCCTAACTATGAAAACATCCCCCCTAGCGGGCAGGAGTGGCTGGTGGTCCTGGAACGCTCGCCGACTGGACCACCCCTAGAGGAAAGGCTCAGTTAGGGTTGTATGCACTTTCCCCTAACTATGAAAACATCCCCCCAAGTGGGCAAGTGTGGCTGGTGGTCTGGCACGCTCTCCCGACTGAACCACCCGTAGAGGGAAGGCTCGATTAGGGTTGTATGCACTTTCCCCTAAACATGAAAACATCCCTCCTAGTGGGCAAGTGTGGGCTGGTGGTCCCTGGCACGCTCTCCCACTCGACCACCCCTAGAGGAAAGGCTGGAGTTAGGGTTGTATGCACTTCCCCCCTCACTATGAAAACATCCCCCTAGTTGGCAAGTGTGGCTGGTGGTCTTTGCACGCTCTCTGACTGAACCACCGCTAGAGGGAAGGCTCAGTTAGGGTTGTATGCACTTTCCCCTAACAATGAAAACATCCCCACTAGTGGGCAAGTGTGGCGGGTGGTCCTAGCACACTCTCCGACTGAACCACCCCTAGAGGGAAGGCTCAGTTTGGGTTGTATGCACTTTCCCCTAACTATGAAAACATCCCCCCCTAGATGGCAAGTGTGGCTGGTGGTCCTGGCACGCCCTCCGACTGAACCACCCCTAGAGGGAAGGCTCAGTTAGGGTTGTATGCACTTTCCCCTAACTATGAAAACATCCCCCCCAAGTGGGCAAGTGTGGCTGGTGGTCCTAGCACGCTCTCCGACTGGACCACACCTAGAGGGAAGGCTCAGTTAGGGTTGTATGCACTTCCCCTAACTATGAAAACATCCCCCTAGATGTCAAGTGTGTCTGGTGGTCCTGGCATGCTCTCCGACTGAACTAAGTCTAGAGGAAACGCTCAGTTAGGGTTGAATACACTTTCCCCTAACTATAAAAACATCCCCCTAGTGGGCAAGTGTGGCTAGTGGCCCTGGCACGCTCTCCGACTGAACCACCCCTAGAGGGAAGGCTCAGTTAGGGTTGTATACTCTTTCCCCTAACTATGATAACATCCCCCCTAGATGGCAAGTGTGGCTGGTGGACATGGCATGCTCTCTGACTGAACTAACTCTAGAGGAAAGGCTCAGTTAGGGTTGTATGCACTTTCCCTAACTATAAAAACATCCCCCCTAGCGGGCAAGTGTGGCTGGTGGTCCTGGAACGCTCTCCGACTGAACCACCCCTAGAGGGGAGGCTCAGTTAGGGTTGTATGCACTTTCCCCTAACTATGAAAACATCCCCCCAAGTGGGCAAGTGTGGCTGGTGGTCCTAGCACGCTCTCTGACCGAACCAACCGTAGAGGGAAGGCTCAGTTAGGGTTGTATGCACTTTCCCCTAAACATGAAAACATCCCTCCTAGTGGGCAAGTGTGGCTGGTGGTCCTGGCACGCTCTCCGACTCGACCACCCCTAGAGAAAAGGCTCAGTTAGGGTTGTATGCACTTCCCCTCACTATGAAAACATCCCCCTAGTTGGCAAGTGCGGCTGGTGGTCTTTGCACGCTCTCTGACTGAACCACCCCTAGAGGAAAGGCTCAGTTAGGGTTGTATGCACTTTCCCCTAATCATGAAAACATCCCCCCTACTGGCAAGTGTGGCTGGTGGTCCTGGCACGCTCTCGGACTGAACCACCCCAAGAGGGAAGGCTCAGTTAGGGTTGTGTGCTCTTTCCCCTAACTATGAAAACATCCCCCCTAGAGGGCAAGTGTGGCTAGTGGTCCTGGCACGCTCTCCGACCGGACCACCCCGAGAGGGAGGGCTCAGTTAGGGTTGTATAAACTTCCCCTAACTATGAAAACATCCCCCTAGATGGCAAGAGTGGCTGGTGGTCCTGGGACGCTCTCCGACTGAACCACCCCTAGAGGGAAGGCTCAGTTTGTGTTGTATGCACTTTCCCCTAACTATGAAAACATCCCCTCCTAGTGGGCAAGTGTGGCTGGGGGTCCTGGAACGCTCTCCGACTGAACCACCCCAAGAGGGAAGGCTCAGTTAGGGTTGTATGCACTTCCCCTAACTATGAAAACATTCGCCCCTAGATGTCAAGTGTGGCTGGTGGTCCTGGCATGCTCTCCGACTGAACTAAGTCTATAGGAAAGGCTCAGTTAGGGTTGTATGCACTTTCCCCTAACTATAAAAACATCCCCTCTAGTGGGCAAGTGTGGCTGGTGGTCCTAGCACGCTCTCTGACGGAACCACCCCTAGAGGGAAGGCTCAGTTAGGGTTGTATGCACTTTTCCCTAACTATGAAAACATCCCCCCAAGTGGGCAAGTGTGGCTGGTGGTCCTGGCACGCTCTCTGACTGAACCACCCCTACAGGGAAGGCTCAGTTAGGGTTGTATGCACTTTCCCCTAAACATGAAAACATCCCTCCTCGTGGGCAAGTGTGGCTGGTGGTCCCGGCACGCTCTCCCGACTCGACCACCCCTAGAGGGAAGGCTCGAGTTAGGGTTGTATGCACTTTCCCCTAACTATGAAAACATCCCCCTAGTTGGCAAGTTTGGCCGGGTGGTCTTTGCACGCTCTCCGAATGAACCACCCCTAGAGGAAAGGCTCGATTAGGGTTGTATGCACTTTCCCCTAAACATGAAAACATCCCCCCTAGTGGGCAAGTGTGGCTGGTGGTCCTGGCACGCTCTCCGACTGAGCCACCCCTAGAGGGAAGGCTCAGTTAGGGTTGTATGCACTTTCCCCTAACTATGAAAACATCCCCCCAAGTGGGCAAGTGCGGCTGGTGGTCCTGGCACGCTCTCTAACTGAGCCACCCGTAGAGGGAAGGCTCAGTTAGGGTTGTATGCACTTTCCCCTAAACATGAAAACATCCCTCCTAGTGGGCAAGTGTGGCTGGTGGTCCCGGCACGCTCTCCGACTCGACCACCCCTAGAGGAAAGGCTCAGTTAGGGTTGTATGCACTTCCCCTCACTATGAAAACATCCCCCTAGTTGGCAAGTGTGGCTGGTGGTCTTTGCACGCTCTCTGACTGAACCACCCCTAGAGGAAAGGCTCAGTTAGGGTTGTATGCACTTTCCCCTAATCATGAAAACATCCCCCCCCCTTGGGCAAGTGTGGCCGGTGGTCCCGGCACGCTCTCGACCGAACCACCCCTAGAGGGAAGGCTCGAGTTAGGGTTGTGTGCTCTTTCCCCTAACTATGAAAACATCCCCCCTAGAGGGCAAGTGTGGCTAGTGGTCCCGGCACGCTCTCCGATTTGGACCACCCCCGAGAGGGAGGGCTCGATTAGGGTTGTATAAACTTCCCCTAACTATGAAAACATCCCCCTAGATGGCAAGAGTGGCTGGTGGTCCTGGCATGCTCTCCGACTGAACTAAGTCTATAGGAAAGGCTCAGTTAGGGTTGTATGCACATTCCCCTAACTATAAAAACATCCCCTCTAGTGGGCAAGCGTGGCTGGGGGTCCTGGAACGCTCTCCGACTGAACCACCCCTAGAGGGAAGGCTCAGTTAGGGTTGTATGCACTTTCCCCGAACAATGAAAACATCCCCACTAGTGGGCAAGTGTGGCTGGTGGTCCTAGCACACTCTCCGACTGAACCACCCCTAGAGGGAAGGCTCAGTTTGGGTTGTATGCACTTTCCCCTAATTATGAAAACATCCCACCTAGATGGCAAGTGTGGCCGGGTGGTCCCAAGACGCCCTCCGACCGAACCAGCCCTAGAGGGAAGGCTCAGTTAGGGTTGTATGCACTTTCCCCTAACTATGAAAACATCCCTCCCAAGTGGGCAAGTGTGGCTGGTGGTCCTAGCACGCTCTCCGACTGGACCACACCTAGAGGGAAGGCTCAGTTAGGGTTGTATGCACTTCCCCTAACTATGAAAACATCCCCCGAGATGTCAAGTGTGTCTGGTGGTCCTGGCATGCTCTCCGACTGAACTAAGTCTAGAGGAAACGCTCAGTTAGGGTTTAATGCACTTTCCCCTAACTATAAAAACATCCCCCTAGTGGGCAAGTGTGGCTGGTGGCCCCGGCACGCTCTCCGATCGAACCACCCCTAGAGGGGAACGCTCGTTAGAGTTGTATGCTCTTTCCCCTAACTATGAAAACATCCCCCTAGATGGCAAGTGTGGCTGGTGGACATGGCATGCTCTCTGACTGAACTAACTCTAGAGGAAAGGCTCAGTTAGGGTTGTATGCACTTTCCCTAACTATGAAAACATCCCCCCTAGCGGGCAAGAGTGGCTGGTGGTCCTGGAACGCTCTCCGACTGAACCACCCCTAGAGGAAAGGCTCAGTTAGGGTTGTATGCACTTTCCCCTAACTATGAAAACATCCCCCCAAGTGGGCAAGTGTGGCTGGTGGTCCTGGCACGCTCTCTGACTGAACCACCCGTAGAGGAAAGGCTCAGTTAGGGTTGTATGCACTTTCCCCTAAACATGAAAACATCCCTCCAAGTGGGCAAGTGTGGCTGGTGGTCCTGGCACGCTCTCCGACTCGACCACCCCTAGAGGAAAGGCTCAGTTAGGGTTGTATGCACTTCCCCTCACTATGAAAACATCCCCCTAGTTGGCAAGTGTGGCTGGTGGTCTTTGCACGCTCTCTGACTGAACCACCGCTAGAGGGAAGGCTCAGTTAGGGTTGTATGCACTTTCCCCTAACAATGAAAACATCCCCACTAGTGGGCAAGTGTGGCGGGTGGTCCTAGCACACTCTCCGACTGAACCACCCCTAGAGGGAAGGCTCAGTTTGGGTTGTATGCACTTTCCCCTAATTATGAAAACATCCCCCCTAGATGGCAAGTGTGGCTGGTGGTCCTGGCACGCCCTCCGACTGAACCACCCCTAGAGGGAAGGCTCCGTTAGGGTTGTATGCACTTTCCCCTAACTATGAAAACATCCCCCCAAGTGGGCAAGTGTGGCTAGTGGTCGTAGCACGCTCTCCGACTGGACCACACCTAGAGGGAAGGCTCAGTTAGGGTTGTATGCACTTCCCCTAACTATGAAAACATCCCCCTAGATGTCAAGTGTGTCTGGTGGTCCTGGCATGCTCTCCGACTGAACTAAGTCTAGAGGAAACGCTCAGTTAGGGTTGAATGCACTTTCCCCTAGCTATAAAAACATCCCCCTAGTGGGCAAGTGTGGCTGGTGGCCCTGGCACGCTCTCCGACTGAACCACCCCCAGAGGGAAGGCTCAGTTAGGGTTGTATGCTCTTTCCCCTAACTATGAAAACATCCCCCCTAGATGGCAAGTGTGGCTGGTGGACATGGCATACTCTCTGACTGAACTAACTCTAGAGGAAAGGCTCAGTTAGGGTTGTATGCACTTTCCCTAAATATGAAAACATCCCCCCTAGCGGGCAAGTGTGGCTGGTGGTCCTGGAACGCTCTCCGACTGAACCACCCCTAGAGGGAAGGCTCAGTTAGGGTTGTATGCACTTTCCCCTAACTATGAAAGCATCCCCCAAGTGGTCAAGTGTGGCTGGTGGTCCTGGCACGCTCTCTGACTGAACCACCCGTAGAGGGAAGGCTCAGTTGGGGTTGTATGCACTTTCCCCTAAACATGAAAACATCCCTCCTAGTGGGCAAGTGTGGCTGGTGGTCCTGGCACGCTCTCCGACTCGACCACCCCTAGAGGAAAGGCTCAGTTAGGGTTGTATGCACTTCCCCTCACTATGAAAACATCCCCCTAGTTGGCAAGTGTGGCTGGTGGTCTTTGCACGCTCTCTGACTGAACCACCCCTAGAGGAAAGGCTCAGTTAGGGTTGTATGCACTTTCCCCTAATCATGAAAACATCCCCCTACTGGGCAAGTGTGGCCGGTGGTCCTGGCACACTCTCTGACTGAACCACCCCTAGAGGGAAGGCTCAGTTAGGGTTGTGTGCTCTTTCCCCTAACTATGAAAACATCCCCCCTAGAGGGCAAGTGTGGCTAGTGGTCCTGGCACGCTCTCCGACTGGACCACCCCGAGAGGGAGGGCTCAGTTAGGGTTGTATAAACTTCCCCTAACTATGAAAACATCCCCCTAGATGGCAAGAGTGGCTGGTGGTCCTGGCATGCTCTCCGACTGAACTAAGTCTATAGGAAAGGCTCAGTTCGGGTTGTATGCACTTTCCCCTAACTATAAAAACATCCCCTCTAGTGGGCAAGTGTGGCTGGTGGTCCTGGAACGCTCTCCGACTGAACCACCCCTAGAGGGAAGGCTCAGTTAGGGTTGTATGCACTTTCCCCTAACAATGAAAACATCCCCACTAGTGGGCAAGTGTGGCTGGTGGTCCTAGCACACTCTCCGACTGAACCACCCCTAGAGGGAAGGCTCAGTTTTGGTTGTATGCACTTTCCCCTAATTATGAAAACATCCCCCCTAGATGGCAAGTGTGGCTGGTGGTCCTGGCACGCCCTCCGACTGAACCACCCCTAGAGGGAAGGCTCAGTTAGGGTTGTATGCACTTTCCCCTAACTATGAAAACATCCCTCCCAAGTGGGCAAGTGTGGCTGGTGGTCCTAGCACGCTCTCCGACTGGACCACACCTAGAGGGAAGGCTCAGTTAGGGTTGTATGCACTTCCCCTAACTATGAAAACATCCCCCTAGATGTCAAGTGTGTCTGGTGGTCCCTGGCATGCTCTCCGACTGAACTAAGTCTAGAGGAAACGCTCAGATTAGGGTTGAATGCACTTTCCCTAACTATAAAAAAACATCCCCCCCTAGTGGGCAAGTGTGGCTGGCCCCGGCACGCTCTCCGACTGAACCACCCCTAGAGGGAAGGCTCAGAAGGGTTGTATGCTCTTTCCCCTAGCTATGAAAACATCCCCCTAGATGGCAAGTGTGGCTGGTGGACATGGCATGCTCTCGACTGAACTAACTCTAGAGGAAAGGCTCGATTTAGGGTTGTATGCACTTTCCCTAACTATGAAAACATCCCCCTAGCGGGCAAGAGTGGCTGGTGGTCCCGAACTCTCCGCGACCTGAACCACCCCTAGAGGAAAGGCTCAGTTAGGGTTATATGCACTTTCCCCTAACTATGAAAACATCCCCCCAAGTGGGCAAGTGTGGTGGTGGTCCTGGCACGCTCTCGACCGAACCACCCGTAGAGGGAAGGCTCTCGTTAGGGTTGTATGCACTTTCCCTAAAAAAATGAAAACATCCCTCCTAGTGGGCATGTGTGGCTGGTGGTCCTAGCACGCCTCCCACTCGACCACCCCTAGAGGAAAGGCTCGAGTTAGGGTTGTATGCACTTCCCCTCACTATGAAAACATCCCCCTAGTTGGCAAGTGTGGCTGGTGGTCTTTGCACGCTCTCATTTGAACCACCCCTAGAGGGAAGGCTCAGTTAGGGTTGTATGCACTTTCCCCTAACAATGAAAACATCCCCACTAGTGGGCAAGTGTGGCTGGTGGTCCTAGCACACTCTCCGACTGAACCACCCCTAGAGGGAAGGCTCAGTTTGGGTTGTATGCACTTTCCCCTAATTATGAAAACATCCCCCTAGATGGCAAGTGTGGCTGGTGGTCCTGGCACGCCCTCCGACTGAACCACCCCTAGAGGGAAGGCTCAGTTAGGGTTGTATGCACTTTCCCCTAACTATGAAAACATCCCCCCAAGTGGGCAAGTGTGGCTGGTGGTCCTAGCACGCTCTCCGACTGGACCACACCTAGAGGGAAGGCTCAGTTAGGGTTGTATGCACTTCCCCTAACTATGAAAACATCCCCCTAGATGTCAAGTGTGTCTGGTGGTCCTGGCATGCTCTCCGACTGAACTAAGTCTAGAGGAAACGCTCAGTTAGGGTTGAATGCACTTTCCCCTGACTATAAAAACATCCCCCTAGTGGGCAAGTGTGGCTGGTGGCCCTAGCACGCTCTCCGACCGAACCACCCCTAGAGGGAAGGCTCAGTTAGGGCTGTATGCTCTTTCCCCTAACTATGAAAACATCCCCCCTAGATGGCAAGTGTGGCTGGTGGACATGGCATGCTCTCTGACTGAACTAACTCTAGAGGAAAGGCTCAGTTAGGGTTGTATGCACTTTCCCTAGCTATGAAAACGTCCCCCCTAGCGGGCAAGTGTGGCTGGTGGTCCTGGAACGCTCTCCGACTGAACCACCCCTAGAGGGAAGGCTCAGTTAGGGTTGTATGCACTTTCCCCTAACTATGAAAACATCCCCCCAAGTGGGCAAGTGTGGCTGGTGGTCCTGGCACGCTCTCTGACCGAACCACCCGTAGAGGGAAGGCTCGAGTTAGGGATGTATGCACTTTCCCCTAAACATGAAAACATCCCCTCCTAGTGGGCAAGTGTGGCTGGTGGTCCCGGCACGCTCTCCGACTCGACCACCCCTAGAGGAAAGGCTCAGTTAGGGTTGTATGCACTTCCCCTCACTATGAAAACATCCCCCTAGTTGGCAAGTGTGGTGGTGGTGGTGCGTGCACGCTCTCCGACTGAACCACCCCTAGAGGAAAGGCTCGTTAGGGTTGTATGCACTTTCCCTAATCATGAAAACATCCCCCCCTTGGGCAAGTGTGGCTGGTGGTCCCGACACGCTCTCGACTGAACCACCCCTAGAGGGAAGGCTCAGTTAGGGTTGTGTGCTCTTTCCCCTAACTATGAAAACATCCCCCTAGTGGGCAAGTGTGGCTGGTGGCCCTGGCACGCTCTCCGACTGAACCACCCCTAGAGGGAAGGCTCAGTTAGGGTTGTATGCTCTTTCCCCTAACTATGAAAACATCCCCCCTAGATGGCAAGTGTGGCTGGTGGACATGGCATGCTCTCTGACTGAACTAACTCTAGAGGAAAGGCTCAGTTAGGGTTGTATGCACTTTCCCTAACTATGAAAACATCCCCCCTAGCGGGCAAGAGTGGCTGGTGGTCCTGGAACGCTCTCCGACTGAACCACCCCTAGAGGAAAGGCTCAGTTAGGGTTGTATGCACTTTCCCCTAACTATGAAAACATCCCCCAAGTGGGCAAGTGTGGTGGTGGTGGTGGCACGCTCCTCGCTCCGAACGAACCACCCGTAGAGGGGAAGGCTCGGTTAGGGTTGTATGCACTTTCCCCTAAAAATGAAAACATCCCTCCTAGTGGGCAAGTGTGGTGGTGGTCCTGGCACGCTCTCCCGACTCGACCACCCCTAGAGGAAAGGCTCAGTTAGGGTTGTATGCACTTCCCCTCACTATGAAAACATCCCCCTAGTTGGCAAGTGTGGCTGGTGGTCTTTGCACGCTCTCTGACTGAACCACCCCTAGAGGGAAGGCTCAGTTAGGGTTGTATGCACTTTCCCCTAACAATGAAAACATCCCCACTAGTGGGCAAGTGTGGCTGGTGGTCCTAGCACACTCTCCGACTGAACCACCCCTAGAGGGAAGGCTCAGTTTGGGTTGTATGCACTTTCCCCTAATTATGAAAACATCTCCCCAAGATGGCAAGTGTGGCTGGTGGTCCTGGCACGCCCTCCGACTGAACCACCCCTAGAGGGAAGGCTCGGGTTAGGGTTGTATGCACTTTCCCCTAACTATGAAAACATCCCCCAAGTGGGCAAGTGTGGCTGGTGGTCCTAGCACGCTCTCCCGACTGGACCACACCTAGAGGGAAGGCTCGAGTTAGGGTTGTATGCACTTCCCCTAACTATGAAAACATCCCCCCTAGATGTCAAGTGTGTTGGTGGTCCTGGCATGCTCTCCGACTGAACTAAGTCTAGAGGAAACGCCTCGTTAGGGTTGAATGCACTTTCCCCCGACTATAAAAACATCCCCCTAGTGGGCAAGTGTGGTCGGTGGCCCCGGCACGCTCTCCGACCGAACCACCCCTAGAGGGAAGGCTCAGTTAGGGGCTGTATGCTCTTTCCCCTAACTATGAAAACATCCCCTAGATGGATGGCAAGTGTGGCTGGTGGACATGGCATGCTCTCCGACTGAACTAACTCTAGAGGAAAGGCTCGTTAGGGTTGTATGCACTTTCCCTAGCTATGAAAACGTCCCCCTAGCGGGCAAGTGTGGCCGGTGGTCTGGGAACGCTCTCCGACTGAACCACCCCTAGAGGGAAGGCTCGAGTTAGGGTTGTATGCACTTTCCCCTAACTATGAAAACATCCCCCCAAGTGGGCAAGTGTGGTGGGTGGTCCCGGCACGCTCTCCGACCGAACCACCCGTAGAGGGAAGGCTCGGATTAGGGTTGTATGCACTTTCCCCTAAACATGAAAACATCCCTCCTAGTGGGCAAGTGTGGTGGTGGTCCCGGCACGCTCTCCGACTCGACCACCCCTAGAGGAAAGGCTCGAGTTAGGGTTGTATGCACTTCCCTCACTATGAAAACATCCCCCTAGTTGGCAAGTGTGGCTGGTGGTCTGCAGGCACGCTCTCTGACTGAACCACCCCTAGAGGAAAGGCTCAGTTAGGGTTGTATGCACTTTCCCCTAATCATGAAAACATCCCCCCTACTGGGCAAGTGTGGCTGGTGGTCCTGGCACGCTCTCTGACTGAACCACCCCTAGAGGGAAGGCTCAGTTAGGGTTGTGTGCTCTTTCCCCTAACTATGAAAACATCCCCCTAGTGGGCAAGTGTGGCTGGTGGCCCTGGCACGCTCTCCGACTGAACCACCCCTAGAGGGAAGGCTCAGTTAGGGTTGTATGCTCTTTCCCCTAACTATGAAAACATCCCCCCTAGATGGCAAGTGTGGCTGGTGGACATGGCATGCTCTCTGACTGAACTAACTCTAGAGGAAAGGCTCGATTAGGGTTGTATGCACTTTCCCTAACTATGAAAACATCCCCCTAGCGGGCAAGAGTGGCTGGTGGTCTGGGAACGCTCTCCCGACGTGAACCACCCCTAGAGGAAAGGCTCAGTTAGGGTTGTATGCACTTTCCCCTAACTATGAAAACATCCCCCCAAGTGGGCAAGTGTGGCTGGTGGTCCTGGCACGCTCTCTGACTGAACCACCCGTAGAGGGAAGGCTCAGTTAGGGTTGTATGCACTTTCCCCTAAACATGAAAACATCCCTCCTAGTGGGCAAGTGTGGCTGGTGGTCCTGGCACGCTCTCCGACTGAACCACCCCTAGAGGAAAGGCTCAGTTAGGGTTGTATGCACTTTCCCCTAACTATAAAAACATCCCCTCTAGTGGGCAAGTGTGGCTGGTGGTCCTGGAACGCTCTCCGACTGAACCACCCCTAGAGGGAAGGCTCAGTTAGGGTTGTATGCACTTTCCCCTAACAATGAAAACATCCCCACTAGTGGGCAAGTGTGGCTGGTGGTCCTAGCCCACTCTCTGACTGAACCACCCCTAGAGGGAAGGCTGAGTTTGGGTTGTATGCACTTTCCCCTAATCATGAAAACATCCCCCCTACTGGGCAAGTGTGGCTGGTGGTCCTGGCACGCTCTCTGACTGAACCACCCCTAGAGGGAAGGCTCAGTTAGGGTTGTGTGCTCTTTCCCCTAACTATGAAAACATCCCCCCTAGAGGGCAAGTGTGGCTAGTGGTCCTGGCACGCTCTCCGAATGGACCACCCCGAGAGGGAGGGCTCAGTTAGGGTTGTATGCACTTCCCCTCACTATGAAAACATCCCCCTAGTTGGCAAGTGTGGCTGGTGGTCTTTGCACGCTCTCTGACTGAACCACCCCTAGAGGGAAGGCTCAGTTAGGGTTGTATGCACTTTCCCCTAACAATGAAAACATCCCCACTAGTGGGCAAGTGTGGCTGGTGGTCCTAGCACACTCTCCGACTGAACCACCCCTAGAGGGAAGGCTCAGTTTGGGTTGTATGCACTTTCCCCTAATTATGAAAACATCCCCCTAGATGTCAAGTGTGTCTGGTGGTCCTGGCATGCTCTCCGACTGAACTAAGTCTAGAGGAAACGCTCAGTTAGGGTTGAATGCACTTTCCCCTAACTATGAAAACATCCCCCTAGTGGGCAAGTGTGGCTGGTGGCCCTGGCACGCTCTCCGACTGAACCACCCCTAGAGGGAAGGCTCAGTTAGGGTTGTATGCTCTTTCCCCTAACTATGAAAACATCCCCCCTAGATGGCAAGTGTGGCTGGTGGACATGGCATGCTCTCTGACTGAACTAACTCTAGAGGAAAGGCTCAGTTAGGGTTGTATGCACTTTCCCTAACTATGAAAACATCCCCCAAGCGGGCAAGAGTGGCCGGTGGTCCTGGAACGCTCTCCGACCGAACCACCCCTAGAGGAAAGGCTCGCTTAGGGTTGTATGCACTTTCCCCTAACTATGAAAACATCCCCCAAGTGGGCAAGTGTGGCTGGTGGTCCTGGCACGCTCTCTGACTGAACCACCCGTAGAGGGAAGGCTCAGTTAGGGTTGTATGCACTTTCCCCTAAACATGAAAACATCCCTCCTAGTGGGCAAGTGTGGCTGGTGGACATGGCATGCTCTCTGACTGAACTAACTCTAGAGGAAAGGCTCAGTTAGGGTTGTATGCACTTTCCCTAACTATGAAAACATCCCCCCAAGCGGGCAAGAGTGGCTGGTGGTCCTGGAACGCTCTCCGACTGAACCACCCCTAGAGGAAAGGCTCAGTTAGGGTTGTATGCACTTTCCCCTAACTATGAAAACATCCCCCCAAGTGGGCAAGTGTGGCTGGTGGTCCTGGCACGCTCTCTGACTGAACCACCCGTAGAGGGAAGGCTCAGTTAGGGTTGTATGCACTTTCCCCTAAACATGAAAACATCCCTCCTAGTGGGCAAGTGTGGCTGGTGGTCCTGGCACGCTCTCCGACTCGACCACCCCTAGAGGAAAGGCTCAGTTAGGGTTGTATGCACTTCCCCTCACTATGAAAACATCCCCCTAGTTGGCAAGTGTGGCTGGTGGTCTGTGCACGCTCTCTGACTGAACCACCCCTAGAGGAAAGGCTCAGTTAGGGTTGTATGCACTTTCCCCTAATCATGAAAACATCCCCCCTACTGGGCAAGTGTGGCTGGTGGTCCTGGCACGCTCTCCGACTGAACCACCCCTAGAGGGAAGGCTCAGTTAGGGTTGTGTGCTCTTTCCCCTAACTATGAAAACATCCCCCTAGTGGGCAAGTGTGGCTGGTGGCCCTGGCACGCTCTCCGACTGAACCACCCCTAGAGGGAAGGCTCAGTGAGGGTTGTATGCTCTTTCCCCTAACTATGAAAACATCCCCCCTAGATGGCAAGTGTGGCTGGTGGACATGGCATGCTCTCTGACTGAACTAACTCTAGAGGAAAGGCTCAGTTAGGGTTGTATGCACTTTCCCTAACTATGAAAACATCCCCCCTAGCGGGCAAGAGTGGCTGGTGGTCCTGGAACGCTCTCCGACTGAACCACCCCTAGAGGAAAGGCTCAGTTAGGGTTGTATGCACTTTCCCCTAACTATGAAAACATCCCCCCAAGTGGGCAAGTGTGGCTGGTGGTCCTGGCACGCTCTCTGACTGAACCACCCGTAGAGGGAAGGCTCAGTTAGGGTTGTATGCACTTTCCCCTAAACATGAAAACATCCCTCCTAGTGGGCAAGTGTGGCTGGTGGTCCTGGCACGCTCTCCGACTGAACCACCCCTAGAGGAAAGGCTCAGTTAGGGTTGTATGCACTTTCCCCTAACTATAAAAACATCCCCTCTAGTGGGCAAGTGTGGCTGGTGGTCCTGGAACGCTCTCTTTGAACCACCCCTAGAGGGAAGGCTCAGTTAGGGTTGTATGCACTTCCCCTAACAATGAAAACATCCCCACTAGTGGGCAAGTGTGGCTGGTGGTCCTAGCCCACTCTCTGACTGAACCACCCCTAGAGGGAAGGCTGAGTTTGGGTTGTATGCACTTTCCCCTAATCATGAAAACATCCCCCCTAGCGGGCAAGTGTGGCTGGTGGTCCTGGCACGCTCTCCGACTGAACCACCCCTAGAGGGAAGGCTCAGTTAGGGTTGTATGCTCTTTCCCCTAACTATGAAAACATCCCCCCTAGAGGGCAAGTGTGGCTAGTGGTCCTGGCACGCTCTCCGAATGGACCACCCCGAGAGGGAGGGCTCAGTTAGGGTTGTATGCACTTCCCCTCACTACGAAAACATCCCCCTAGTTGGCAAGTGTGGCTGGTGGTCTTTGCATGGACCGAACCACCCCTAGAGGGAAGGCTCAGTTAGGGTTGTATGCACTTTCCCCTAACAATGAAAACATCCCCACTAGTGGGCAAGTGTGGCTGGTGGTCCTAGCACACTCTCCGACTGAACCACCCCTAGAGGGAAGGCTCAGTTTGGGTTGTATGCACTTTCCCCTAATTATGAAAACATCCCCCTAGATGTCAAGTGTGTCTGGTGGTCCTGGCATGCTCTCCGACCGAACTAAGTCTAGAGGAAACGCTCGAGTTAGGGTTGAATGCACTTTCCCCTAACTATGAAAACATCCCCCTAGTGGGCAAGTGTGGCTGGTGGCCCTGGCACGCTCTCCGACTGAACCACCCCTAGAGGGAAGGCTCAGTTAGGGTTGTATGCTCTTTCCCCTAACTATGAAAACATCCCCCCCTAGATGGCAAGTGTGGCTGGTGGACATGGCATGCTCTCTCGACTGAACTAACTCTAGAGGAAAGGCTCGATTAGGGTTGTATGCACTTTCCCTAACTATGAAAACATCCCCCTAGCGGGCAAAGTGGCTGGTGGTCTGGAACGCTCTCCGACTGAACCACCCCTAGAGGAAAGGCTCGGTTAGGGTTGTATGCACTTTCCCTAACTATGAAAACATCCCCCAAGTGGGCAAGTGTGGTGGTGGTCCCTGGCACGCTCTCCGACTGAACCACCCGTAGAGGGAAGGCTCAGTTAGGGTTGTATGCACTTTCCCCTAAACATGAAAAAACATCCCCCCCTAGTGGGCAAGTGTGGCTGGTGGTCTGGCACGCTCTCCGACTCGACCACCCCTAGAGGAAAGGCTCAGTTAGGGTTGTATGCACTTCCCCTCACTATGAAAACATCCCCCTAGTTGGCATGTGTGGCTGGTGGTCTTTGCACGCTCTCCGACTGAACCACCCCTAGAGGGAAGGCTCAGTTAGGGTTGTATGCACTTTCCCCTAACAATGAAAACATCCCCACTAGTGGGCAAGTGTGGCTGGTGGTCCTAGCACACTCTCCGACTGAACCACCCCTAGAGGGAAGGCTCAGTTTGGGTTGTATGCACTTTCCCCTAATTATGAAAACATCCCCCCTAGATGGCAAGTGTGGCTGGTGGTCCTAGCACGCCCTCCGACTGAACCACCCCTAGAGGGAAGGCTCAGTTAGGGTTGAATGCACTTTCCCCTAACTATGAAAACATCCCCCCAAGTGGGCAAGTGTGGCTGGTGGTCCTAGCACGCTCTCCGACTGGACCACACCTAGAGGGAAGGCTCAGTTAGGGTTGTATGCACTTCCCCTAACTATGAAAACATCCCCCTAGATGTCAAGTGTGTCTGGTGGTCCTGGCATGCTCTCCGACTGAACTAAGTCTAGAGGAAACGCTCAGTTAGGGTTGAATGCACTTTCCCCTAACTATAAAAACATCCCCCTAGTGGGCAAGTGTGGCTGGTGGCCCTGGCACGCTCTCCGACTGAACCACCCCTAGAGGGAAGGCTCAGTTAGGGTTGTATGCTCTTTCCCCTAACTATGAAAACATCCCCCCTAGATGGCAAGTGTGGCTGGTGGACATGGCATGCTCTCTGACTGAACTAACTCTAGAGGAAAGGCTCAGTTAGGGTTGTATGCACTTTCCCTAACTATGAAAACGTCCCCCCTAGCGGGCAAGTGTGGCTGGTGGTCCTGGAACGCTCTCCGACTGAACCACCCCTAGAGGGAAGGCTCAGTTAGGGTTGTATGCACTTTCCCCTAACTATGAAAACATCCCCCCAAGTGGGCAAGTGTGGCTGGTGGTCCTGGCACGCTCTCTGACTGAACCACCCGTAGAGGGAAGGCTCAGTTAGGGTTGTATGCACTTTCCCCTAAACATGAAAACATCCCTCCTAGTGGGCAAGTGTGGCTGGTGGTCCTGGCACGCTCTCCGACTCGACCACCCCTAGAGGAAAGGCTCAGTTAGGGTTGTATGCACTTCCCCTCACTATGAAAACATCCCCCTAGTTGGCAAGTGTGGCTGGTGGTCTGTGCACGCTCTCTGACTGAACCACCCCTAGAGGAAAGGCTCAGTTAGGGTTGTATGCACTTTCCCCTAATCATGAAAACATCCCCCCTACTGGGCAAGTGTGGCTGGTGGTCCTGGCACGCTCTCTGACTGAACCACCCCCTAGAGGGAAGGCTCGGGTTAGGGTTGTGTGCTCTTTCCCCTAACTATGAAAACATCCCCCTAGTGGGCAAGTGTGGCTGGTGGCCCCGGCACGCTCTCCGTGAACCACCCCTAGAGGGAAGGCTCGATTAGGGTTGTATGCTCTTTCCCCTAACTATGAAAACATCCCCCTAGATGGCAAGTGTGTGGTGGTGGACATGGCATGCTCTCTCGACTGAACTAACTCTAGAGGAAAGGCTCAGTTAGGGTTGTATGCTCTTTCCCCTAACTATGAAAACATCCCCCCTAGATGGGCAAGTGGGTGGTGGACATGGCATGCTCTCCGACTGAACTAACTCTAGAGGAAAGGCTCGATTAGGGTTGTATGCACTTTCCCTAACTATGAAAACATCCCCCTAGCGGGCAAGAGTGGCCGGTGGTCTGGAACGCCTCTCCGACTGAACCACCCCTAGAGGAAAGGCTCGGGTTAGGGGTTGTATGCACTTTCCCTAACTATGAAAACATCCCCCAAGTGGGCAAGTGTGGCCTGGTGGTCCGGCACGCTCTCCGACCGAACCACCCGTAGAGGGAAGGCTCGGTTAGGGGTTGTATGCACTTTCCCCTAAACATGAAAACATCCCTCCTAGTGGGCAAGTGTGGCTGGTGGTCCCGGCACGCTCTCCGACTCGACCACCCCTAGAGGAAAGGCTCGTTAGGGTTGTATGCACTTCCCTCACTATGAAAACATCCCCCTAGTTGGCAAGTGTGGTGGTGGTGGTCTCAGGCACGCTCTCCCGACTGAACCACCCCTAGAGGAAAGGCTCGCTTAGGGTTGTATGCACTTTCCCCTAATCATGAAAACATCCCCCTAGATGGGGCAAGTGTGGTGGTGGTCCGGCACGCCTCTCTCGACCTGAACCACCCCTAGAGGGAAGGCTCAGTTAGGGTTGTGTGCTCTTTCCCCTAACTATGAAAACATCCCCCCTAGTGGGCAAGTGTGGCTGGTGGCCCTGGCACGCTCTCCGACTGAACCACCCCTAGAGGGAAGGCTCAGTTAGGGTTGTATGCTCTTTCCCCTAACTATGAAAACATCCCCCCTAGATGGCAAGTGTGGCTGGTGGACATGGCATGCTCTCTGACTGAACTAACTCTAGAGGAAAGGCTCAGTTAGGGTTGTATGCACTTTCCCTAACTATGAAAACATCCCCCATAGCGGGCAAGAGTGGCTGGTGGTCTTTGCACGCTCTCTGACTGAACCACCCCTAGAGGAAAGGCTCAGTTAGGGTTGTATGCACTTTCCCTTAACTATGAAAACATCCCCCCAAGTGGGCAAGTGTGGCTGGTGGTCCTGGCACGCTCTCTGACTGAACCACCCGTAGAGGGAAGGCTCAGTTAGGGTTGTATGCACTTTCCCCTAAACATGAAAACATCCCTCCTAGTGGGCAAGTGTGGTGTGGTGGTCCTGGCACGCCTCCCGACTCGACCACCCCTAGAGGAAAGGCTCAGTTAGGGTTGTATGCACTCCCCTCACTATGAAAACATCCCCCCTAGTTGGCAAGTGTGTGGCTGGTGGTCCTACGTGCACGCTCTCCGACTGAACCACCCCTAGAGGAAAGGCTCGATTAGGGTTGTATGCACTTTCCCCTAATCATGAAAACATCCCCCCCATCGTGGGGCAAGTGTGGCCGGGTGGTCCCGGCACGCTCTTTCGACCTGAACCACCCCTAGAGGTAAGGCTCAGTTAGGGTTGTTTGCTCTTTCCCCTAACTATGAAAACATCCCCCCTAGTGGGCAAGTGTGGCTGGTGGCCCTGGCACGCTCTCCGACTGAACCACCCCTAGAGGGAAGGCTCGATTAGGGTTGTATGCTCTTTCCCCTAACAATGAAAACATCCCCCCTAGATGGCAAGTGTGGTGGTGGACATGGCATGCTCTCCGACTGAACTAACTCTAGAGGAAAGGCTCGATTAGGGTTGTATGCACTTTCCCCTAACTATGAAAACATCCCCCTAGCGGGGCAAGAGTGGCCGGGTGGTCTTTGCACGCTCTCTGACTGAACCACCCCTAGAGGAAAGGCTCGGTTAGGGTTGTATGCACTTTCCCTTAACTATGAAAAACATCCCTCCAAGTGGGCAAGTGTGGCCTGGTGGTCCCGGCACGCTCTCCGACTGAACCACCCGTAGAGGGAAGGCTCGATTAGGGGTTGTATGCACTTTCCCCCTAAACATGAAAACATCCCTCCTAGTGGGCAAGTGTGGTGGTGGTCCCGCACGCTCTCCATTCGACCACCCCTAGAGGAAAGGCTCAGTTAGGGTTGTATGCACTTCCCCTCACTATGAAAAACATCCCCCCTAGTTGGCAAGTGTGGCTGGTGGTCTTTGCACGCTCTCTCGACCGAACCACCCCTAGAGGGAAGGCTCGGTTAGGGTTGTATGCACTTTCCCCTAACAATGAAAACATCCCCACTAGTGGGCAAGTGTGGCTGGTGGTCCTAGCACACTCTCCGTGAACCACCCCTAGAGGGAAGGCTGGGTTGGGTTGTATGCACTTTCCACTAATTATGAAAACATCCCCTAGATGTCAAGTGTGTCCGGTGGTCCTGGCATGCTCTCCGACTGAACTAAGTCTAGAGGAAACGCTTCGGGTTAGGGTTGAATGCACTTTCCCCTAACTATAAAAACATCCCCCTAGTGGGCAAGTGTGGTTGGTGGCCCTGGCACGCTCTCCCGATGAACCACCCCTAGAGGGAAGGCTCGGGTTAGGGTTGTATGCTCTTTCCCCTAACTATGAAAAACATCCCCCCTAGATGGCAAGTGTGGCTGGTGGACATGGCATGCTCTCCGACTGAACTAACTCTAGAGGAAAGGCTCGATTAGGGTTGTATGCACTTTCCCTAACTATGAAAAAAACATCCCCCTAGCGGGCAAGAGTGGTGGTGGTCCTGGAACGCCTCCGTGGTGAACCACCCCTAGAGGAAAGGCTCAGTTAGGGGTTGTATGCACTTTCCCCTAACTATGAAAACATCCCCCAAGTGGGCAAGTGTAGGCTGGTGGTCCCGGCACGCTCCCGACTGAACCACCCGTAGAGGGAAGGCTCGGTTAGGGTTGTATGCACTTTCCCCTAAACATGAAAACATCCCTCCTAGTGGGCAAGTGTGGCTGGTGGTCCCGGCACGCTCTCCGATTCGACCACCCCTAGAGGAAAGGCCCAGTTAGGGTTGTATGCACTTCCCCTCACTATGAAAACATCCCCAGTTGGCAAGTGTGGTCGGGTGGTCTGGGGGGTGGACTGAACCACCCCTAGAGGAAAGGCTGCACTATTAGGGTTGTATGCACTCCCCCTAATCATGAAGTGGCTTGGGCAAGTGTGGCTGGTGGTCTGCACGCTCTCGATTGAACCACCCCTAGAGGGAAGGCTTAGTTAGGGGTTGTGTGCTCTTTCCCCTAAGTATGAAAACATCCCCCTAGTGGGCAAGTGTGGGCCGGTGGCCCCGGCACGCTCTCGAGTGAACCACCCCTAGAGGGAAGGCCTCTAGTTAGGGTTGTATGCTCTTTCCCCTAACTATGAAAACATCCCCTAGATGGCAAGTGTGGCTGGTGGACATGGCATGCTCTCCGGTGAACTAACTCTAGAGGAAAGGCCATTAGGGTTGTATGCACTTTCCCTAACTATGAAAACATCCCCCTAGCGGGCAAGAGTGGCCGGTGGTCTTTGCACTCTCCGACTGAACCACCCCTAGAGGAAAGGCTCAGTTAGGGTTGTATGCACTTTCCCTTAACTATGAAAACATCCCCCCAAGTGGGTAAGTGTGGTGGGTGGTCCTGGCACGCTCTCGGCCCTGAACCACCCGTAGAGGGAAGGCTCGATTAGGGTTGTATGCACTTTCCCTAAACATGAAAACATCCCTCCTAGTGGGCAAGTGTGGGGGTGGTGGTCATGCTCTCCCGACTCGACCACCCCTAGAGGAAAGGCTCGATTAGGGTTGTATGCACTTCCCCTCACTATGAAAACATCCCCCGTTGGCAAGTGTGGCTGGTGGTCTTTGCACGCCTCCGGTGAACCACCCCTAGAGGGAAGGCCCGTTAGGGTTGTATGCACTTTCCCTAACAATGAAAACATCCCCACTAGTGGGCAAGTGTGGCTGGTGGTCCTAGCACACTCTCCGACTGAACCACCCCTAGAGGGAAGGCTCGGTTTGGGTTGTATGCACTTTCCCTAATTATGAAAACATCCCCTAGATGTCAAGTGTGTCCGGTGGTCCTGGCATGCTCCCGACTGAACTAAGTCTAGAGGAAACGCCGGTTAGGGTTGAATGCACTTTCCCGTGTGGTCGGTGGTCCTAGCACGCCCGGGACCTGAATCCACCCCTAGAGGGAAGGCTCCGCCTAGGGTTGTATGCACTTTCCCCCTAACTATGAAAAAACATCCCCTAGTGGGCAAGTGTGGCCGGGGTCCTCGAACGTTTCCTCCGACTGAACCACCCCTAGAGGGAAGGCTCAGTTAGGTTGTATGCACTTTTTCCCCTAACTATGAAAAACATCCCCCTAGAGGCAAGTGTGGCTGGTGGTCCTGGCACGCCTCCCTCACCACCCCTAGAGGGAAGCT